>JAJEJO010000446.1:872190-1051207 GCA_020662805.1 Glaucomys volans | reverse complement strand
TCTCTCTCTCTCTCTCCTTCCCTCCCTCCTGCTTCCTTCTTAGAAGAACCCCTATCATTACATCAGATCCACCCAGATAATCCTGGATAAACTCCCCATCTTAATGTCCTTAACTTAGTCTCATCTGCAAAGTCCCTTTTGCCATTCAAGGTGACATAACCACAGGCTTCGTGGATTAGGACGGGGCATCTCTGAGGGGCCATTCTTCAGCCTGCCACAGGGGATGGGGGGAAACAGACCATCTTTACAGATGATCTCCGCAGCACCTGCACCTGCCCACAGGCGACAAGAGTCCGTGGAGCTCTGTCCTGGTCACACACCATGTGGTGAGCAGTTTACTGGACCTCAGGTCTGAGACGTAAATCCCAGTCCAAGCTTTGCCAGTCACTAGCTCTCTTTCAGTCTGTTTCGTCACTGAGCTGTTGTGACGTAGTGTGACTCCTGCAAGCACACCAACACAGTAGAACCTCAGACAAACGCAAATCGTTGTTTCTGGAATAAAACGTGGGAGGCACTGCATCTCACCCACCGTGGTGTCACTCACACCTGCCCAGGCGATGAGACCTCTGTCCCAGAGCGGAAGGCCCACTGGAGCAACAAGGTCACCCACCATAAATGCTACTTCCAGTGAGGTAGCAATGAAAGCCAAGATTTGCCGAGAGAGAAAGGGATTTCCTGTACCTCTTAAACTTCCCCTGGGGTCCCTCGGTCCTGTGCTGTGACCATCAGATCCTATGATGTGCTAACACAACAACACCAGGCTGCCCCGATGCTGGAGTCTGACTCTGGATATGAGCCTGTGGCTTTGAAGACGTGGGAGGCCATGCATCCCACCTGGGTGGGCTGCGGACGGAGCAGAGAGGGGAGAAGTGAGCAGTCCCTACAGGGCTCCCACATCCTCCCAGGGCCCCCAGGACCAAGCCACAGGTGCATGGTCACATTCAAGGGGCATTTAGGACGCCAGTTGATGAACGGGTCATGCCACACATCCCATGGGCAACTGGGGGTGGGGAGTGGCATTAGGACATCCCAGGGTGGTAACCAGGGCAGAAGGATGGGTCTGTCTGGCTAGATGCCCCCCATGCCACTCCCGGCTTCCCAGCTAGGGATGCACAGGGCCTCAGAAGGCAGGTGGCCTCCAGCACTGAGGACGCGTATCTCAGACATGTCTTCAACCTTCAGTGACACATGACTGTGTACATATATATAGACACATTTATATACATATATATGTTTGATGGTCTCTATTTCCTTATATATGAAATATAAGTTGGAATGAAATTTTTTTTTTCTTTGCAGTCCACCCCAGGTGGTGGTACTAGGGATGGATCCCAGGGCTGCTCCATCCCTGACCTCCATCCCTGGTTCCTTTCATTTTTTATTTTGAGACAGGTTTTCACTCAATTGCCCAGGCCAGCCTTGAACTTGTGATCATCCTGCCTCAGCTTCCCAAATCTCTGGGATTACAGGGATGCGCCACCATGCCCTGTTTAAAATATATAAATTCTTGACATTGCTAATAAAATTGATGGTTCTGTGCAATCATATGTCTCAGCACAGACAAGCCTGAGCTGAGTGAGTGCACTCCCCAGCAGCACACCCCAGGTCACTCCATCCCTGAGGACAAGGCTGAGGGCCTCCTAGGAGACATCTGCTTGGTGTCTGCTTCTGTCTCCTCTGGGAAACAGCCGCTCCCATTCACAGTTTTGGCCTGTGGAGAATGAGGTTTGGGTTTGTCCATTTGTGTCTAGGGGGTCAAGACCCAGCCCCTGAGCTCCAAGCTCAGCGATCAGCTGCCTGCTCCTCGGAGCTCCTCCTGCTACGCCCCAGGAGTCTCTGCTTGGATGTAACCAAAGGAGAACTCTGGCTTTGCACCCAAATCTTTTGCTTTTGTTTTCCCCTAATCTTTATCACTTCATTAAACGGCAACACCCAGCCGACTGCTCGAGTCAGAAACAGGAGTCGCCCACAGTCTTCACTGTGGAGATAATGGCAAAGGCACTGTGGTTCAGGTAAGGGTAACAGAGACCCCAAGCAACCGTGACTTAAATGTAACTTAAATATAAGTTACTGCTTCCTCCCGTAAAGAGGGAGGTAGGGAGTCCAGACTAGCGAATGCAGTCCCACTCCATGAAGTCCTTGGAGATGCAGGTGCCTTCCAGGTCCCACCATCCCAGGGTGTGGTCTACCTCTTCGTGACACAGCATGGCAGCTGGAGCACCAGTCATTGCATCCACAGTCAAAGCAACAGGATGAAAGGGTACGTGGAGAAGGAGAGCCCAAGAGCATAGGCAAGCTACCTTTCAAGGAAGGAGACTGTGCCAAGGCCTTGTTGGCAGGACTTTGTCTCCTGACTGCTTCACCGGACTGTAAGAGAAGCTGGGGAGTGTGGTCGCTGTCATAGCAGCCATATAAAGCTGGGTGCCTTATCACCATGGAAGGATAGATCAGATATTGGAGTGGGGGGTGAACAGCTATTTCTGACCACCTTTCCAAGCAGCGTCTCCCCATGGCCAGCCTCAGTCACATGCCCCCATTTTCTTTTCTTCAAAGCAGTCCTCGCTTCAACAATGTCCTTCACGTATTTTTTCATGTGGGCCTCCAGACTCCTCCAGGGCAAGGGTCTCAAGGGTCTTGTCTGGGCACAGAGGAGATCTCCCCTCATATTTGTTACTTGACTGGATGAACTTATCCATTAATTTCATCATCAGCAAATGTGAACTTGAATTTATCAATTCCACTTATCATCAATATTCTCTGAGCCTCCCGCACAGGCCAGCAGCTGCTGTCTTTGGACAGTTGCTTCTTTGCTGCTGAGATAAGGAAATAATTCATTTTCCCTGAGGCTCCATCAGGAGAGACAGAGAATAGAATCTGGACTTCAAAGGAAGCTGAGTTTGGCTTTGACTTTCTACCGGAAGCAGGAACTGGCCCTAGAGGAAGATGAGCGGGGATTCTGCAGCCCATGCTAATGCACTGTGGGGAAGTCTCTGCCCTGAGCCCCAGGTGACCATGGTCCCTCTGGGGCAGGTGGCAGGTGGTGGTCAAGAGCAGAGCCCTCTCTAGTTCTGCCACTGTCGGGCTGTGCCAACGGTGTCTTAGGCAGGTTCCTTAACCCCAAGGTGCCTCAGTTTCCTCATCTGTAAATTGATGATAATTGATGATAATGACGGCCTTCCCTCCTGGGGTGTTGTGAGGATTAATTTAGTTAAAATAGGAAAAGCCCCTGTATCCTTACTGAATATAGAGTGAGCATTCAATGTGGCTCTTACTATTAGATGTCATGCACTTCACGGGTGCACAGTTTTTGTTGTTGTTGTTGTTGTTTAAAGCCTCCCAAATGACCCTGGAAAGGCAGCCAGGGCTCTTAGTATTTAACTGATGAGAAAGGAGTCTTGGGGCCAGGTTCAATGTCACTCCAGTAACCCCAGCTACCTGGGAGGCTGAGGCAGGAGGGGTACAGGTTTGAAGCCAGCCTAGGCAACTTAATGATTCTGTCTCAAAAATGAAGTTTAAAAGGCTGGGGTGAGCCCGGTGACATCCCTGAGTTCAATTCCCAGCACTGCAAAAAGAACAAAATAGAAAACTGAGGCTTGGAGGAGGCCAGGCAGCTCCAGGGTGCTTTCTTCCTCAACTCCCCATCATGCGACTGAGCCCCTTGTAAGCCAGATGAACAAGGACCAGCTTTGAGGCAGGACTGACCTCTGCAGAGGTCAGGCGCTGAGGATGGGAAGTGGCAGGAAATGGGGCCCTTGCCCTGGGCTGCTCACAGGTGAGGGAGACAGGTGTGCAGACAGAACCCCCAGCCATGGAAGGCTCCCTAGAGGAAAGGGTGACAGGCTTGGGACAAGGACAAGCAGGCACAGCTAAGGAAAAATGTGGTGAGTAAGAGGAGGGATGGTGGGAGAGCTTCCCAAGGAAAGGGAGTGGAATCTGGACACAGCAAGGTGGGGCTGGGATCCCTGTGCCAGTCACTGCTGACCCTTCCGGAACAACATCTGGCACATAGTAGGTGCTCAGGAAATACTTGCTCATTGAGTAGGAAACCAGGGGGAGTTGGGCATTATTACTTCCAGAGACAATGAGCCTTGGAGAGGCTGTCGTTTCCCAAGGTCCAAGGAGCCCAGGACTAGACTTCAGCATGTCAGTGGAACAGGGACATAAAATAATAGTCCCTGACCCCAGACTATGGAAAGTGCAGTTACCCAAACCAGGAAAAAAATGACTGAACCTGGGGGGAAATGCCTCTATCGATGGCAGAATGGATCAATGAAATGTGGGATAGTCCCACAGTGGAACCGCAGGCAGCATGGAAAACGGAGGAGATCCCTGTCACGTGCCACCCTGGGTCCGTCTCCCAAGCATAATGGCAAGGCAAGGAGGCCAGCCCCAAACCTGCTGAGTGTTCGAGTCGTGCACGTCCTGGTGTGAACCACGGCAGGAGAGGTTCCGAGAGCAATCAGCTAAGGGAAGGAGAACGGGGTAGAGGTTCAGACCAAGGGGCTTCCTGGGGCCTGGGAAAGCTCCATCTCCTCCTCGGGAGCTGGCGACACCGCTGTGCTCCCTGGGTAACAGCAGACAACGCGTGCTGTGAGCGTTTTGCTATGGTCTGCTTTGATTTAAAGGTCTGGTTTTAAATGGCGATATCTGCTCTGTTTTAAACACTCGTTTTCAGCATCCATATTCCAGAAAAAGCCTGCGATCACCCAAGTTGAAATTAAACAAGCTAATGCCCCAGACACACTTAGCACGGTGTGTGGACGGAGGACTCCGCTCAATCGATACGTATGATTATTACCATCATCAGGTCACTCACCTTCCAAAGGGCAGTGGGGAATTTTTAACAGTGCGCCATGACCAAGGCCCAGCTGGAGTGCTGAGTTCCCTTCAGGAGGGGGCTGGTGTGAGACCCCCTCACCGGGCCAAGGCCAAGGCCGCTCCCCCACATGGCCAAGGGGTAGCCCAGCGCCTGCCAAGCGCCAGTGTGGCCCAGCGCCAGTGTGGCCCAGCGCCAGTGTCCCCCGTCCATATGGCTTCCGGTTGTCCTTTTTTCCTTTACCCACACACGACACCTTTTTACAAAGCGAGACTTCTGGGCTCTGCCTGAGCTCGGGCACATGTGTTTTGGGGGAAGCAGAGCAGCTGCTCCGAGCTGAGGCCACAGGAGCCAGGAGTCTGCTGCGTCCCACTCCCCCAGCCCCCTCTTCCTCCCAGGGCACCTTCCCAGCATGGGTCTTCTTCCAATGCCACCCGACCCAGGGCCCTGCCCCAGGCCGGCACCCACTGCCCACCCACCGTTGCACGACTCAGTCCCACCCTGGCACACCCACACTCTGCAGGCTCACACTCACGCACAGAGAGCAACTCAGCTCTAGCCAATGCGCCCTGTCCACCAGGACAGCCTCGTGCATCTGGGACAGCTTCTCCAGCCTGGCCCCGCCATCGTCCTGCGTCACAATCATCTGATGTGCAAACTCTGGTTCCCCTCACCCTATACCCTGGAGCAGCGTCTGTGGCAGCGGCAGGAACCTGCACTTGACCATGGCCTGGGGGGTTTTAGTCATAACAACCCGAGAGCCAGGGACCTCTCAGGAGAAGTCAGGAAGGGGAGGGAGGGTGGAGGGAAGGCTGCCAAGGTGGACACAGAGGGTCCTTGCCCAGACCACCCCCAGGCACACGCTCTGGGCACAGAGGAGACTGGGGACAGGTGGTGGGACCCGAGAAGAAGCAGGGGTTGAGTTTCTCCTCTTCGGTCCTGGGGACACCACCACCAAAGCCCAGAAGAGACCAGATGCCACGTTCCACAAGAAGGTTCTTTTCATTATCCTGGGAGCTTCTCGAGGGGCTTTGATACCAGGTTGCCTGATTATCTATTCCTGCCATCCCCAAAGGTAATGAATGGTTAAAATGATAACCACTGTCTAATAGCTTGCTATTCTGCGGGTCAACTAGCTGTCTCACTTCTGAGGGTCTTCCTTGGCTGTTGGTAAAACAGCATCTGGGGCTGGAAGTTCACAATGGCTTCACTCACGTGTCTGTCCTGGCAGTGGGGAGGGCTGGAGGCTGGGCTCTCTCTCCACCAGGTCTGTCCACAAGGCTAGCTTGGGCTTCTTTATGTAGCAGCTGGGTCGCAAGGGCAGGTATTCCAACAGAAGAGCAGTTCCTCTTTTCACCCCAACACAAAGGACTACATTCCATATGACTACATTATTTAAAATTCTAGAAAATGCAAACTCAGCTATGGCAGCAGAAAGCAGATCAATGACTGCCTGGGACGGGGAGGGAGAGAAGAGCATTGTCAAGGACAGGAGGTAGCTTTCGGAGGTGACGGGTGGATTCATTTTCCTGATTATTGTGATGATTTCACAAATGTACAAATACATCAAAACGCATCAAATTATGCAGGGCAGTGCACATCCATGATGCCTCAATAAAGCTTTAATGACAAATAAAATCTTAGGTAGAAAATATGTATTGACCTTCTTGTTTCGGACACCTCTTGGCAGCAGAAGAAAAAATATTATTGTACTTCATTCTTTACAAATCTTACAAATGCTCCACCATGACATGTATTGACGAAATCTGTGGACACACCAGCCCGAATAGAAAAGATGTTGTTTTCAGCTTATTGCACCTGCGTCTTCGGCAGCAGGGGACAGGTCGTCAATACATCGACTACTGCATTCTCCGAGAGTGAGACCTTCTCATGCTCGCGCTGCGTCTTCCCTGGCATTTCATGCAGTCCAATTCTACTGGCATTATGAGATCCTCACCCACTGTCTGACCTTTCCTTTTCCAGGCAACAAGTTCTGCTGCTAGATAGCTTGCTTCCTGTGACTCGTTATGTTATTTTATTTTTTGTTTTGAGACAGGGTCTTGCTAAGTTGCCCAGGCTGACCTCAAACTTGCAATCCCCAGGTCTCAACCTCACAAGGGGTGCTGGGATTTCAGGTGTGCCCATGAACCCTGGCTCTTCCTGTGACTTTACTTTTTCTTTTTGGTACTAGGGATTGAAACCTGGGATGTTTAACCACTGAACCACATCCCCAGTCCTTTTTTACATTTTTAAAATTTAGAGACAAATTCTATATTTTTATAATGTACATTTTTAAAATGCTGAGTTGCTTAGGGCCTTGCTGAATTGCTAAGGCTGACTTTGAACTCATGATCCTCCTACCTCGGCCTCTGTAGCCGCTGGGATTAGAGGCCCACTGTGCCCAGCTCCTGTGACTTTTTAATAAATGCTTAGCACTCTTTGAGCTTTCAATCCATGTGTGTGCCATTAAAATACACACACACACACACACACACACACACACACACACCAAACAACTTTCCTTATCAAGTAGGACATTGTAGTTCAGTGTCTCTCAGTGGCTGGGCACTTGAGAGGTGTCGGCCATGGAGACCCAGTGGGGTAGGACTGTGTAGATCACCAGCCTGGGGAAAGCTCAGGAATGAGCAGCTTCTATCACAAGGATCAGTGTCTGTGCCCTGAAGCTTGTGACCTTAGTTCAAGCTGCTGTAACAAAGTGACATAGGCTGGGTGACCTAAATGGCACCTCTCACAGTTCTGGAGACTGGAATTCCAAAATCAGGAGTTCCCAGGAGGGTCCTTCTCCTGGTTTGCAGATGGCCACCTTCTTGCTGAGTCCTCACAGAAGAGAATTGGAATCAGACAGAGATCATCTCCCTCCTGTCTCTTCATATGAGGTTACTGACCCACTCTGGAGGGCTCCAGCCTCAATCTCATCAACCTCACAGGCTGTGCCTCCAAACTCCATGGCGTTGGGGCCAGGGCTCCAACTTATCAATTTGGGGTGGACCCGGGCATTGAGCCCATGGCCGGTTTCTGGTTTCCATTGTGATTCTTCATCATGAACCTGTCGGGGTGGCCCAGTGGTCTAGATCCAGAACCTTCCACTTCATACCCATCTTCAAAATTCACCACATGATCCCCAAAGAGCTCATACAACAGAAGCATTAATAAAATATAAAACAGAGGGCATAAGTAGCTCAACAAGAAAACTGAACAAATGGAAAACCTCGCAGAGTTTGTTTTCTAACCTACGCAGTCTACCCTGCATTGTTTCATAGCGACGGCAGAGGTGGTGGGGGCAGTGGAGTCCCGGGGGAAACGTGCCTGCTTTGGTCCTAACCCATTGCAGTGGTTCCATTTGACACCAGTAAGCTTGCTGACTCAGCTCGGTGAGGGGAGGCTGGGTGGAAAACCTACTGTCCTTCCCTGGGGCTGGTGAGAACCCAAGTTATCTACAGCCATTGCATCAGGGGACCATGGGGGTGGGTGCCCCTCTCTGCACGTGGCCACAGGGCTGTGACATTGAGCTCTCTGTCAACCAGCTATGTGACGGTCCCCAGTTATTTACGCTAACACCAATCTGGTTGTGTCATGAAGGTATTTGTAGATGGGATTAAAGTTTCTTAATCAGTTTACTTTAACGAAGGAAGATTATGGCAGACAATTTGGAGGAGCCTGATTTAAAGGCTGAGAGCAGAACCGTGGCCTCCCTCAGGGGAGCTTCCGCCCCCAACCACAGCTGCCCTGAGCTCCCACCTGCCTCTCCCAAGGCCTGCCCCACGGATTTCAGGCCTGCCTAGGAGGCCCTGCAACCACTTAGCTGACTCCCCAGGTTGGCAGTTTGCAGACTGTCTTGAAGAAGCCGCCCTCCCAGCTCCACGTGTTCTGGAGGCCCATCTCCCAGCTGCTCTGCTCCCCGACCCTTGAAAGCCAACCCCCAGGAAGCCACCCGTACACCCACGTAGAAAATCCTTTCCTTGTGTGGAAAATGAAGGTAATGATCCTTCTCCTCTCCAACTTCATAAAACTATCATGAGCCAAATGTGATAAAGAATGACTTTGAAACTCACAGTCACAAAGATAGATGGATCATCATTGTCTTTGCAATTATCTTAATTATTATTATGACTGTCCTAAGCCCACCAATTATTCTCTTCCTGTTCACATCCCTCTTCTAAGAGAACTATCTTTCCACAAATCAAAGTAGTGTTCAGTCAACTCCATTTGACCCAAGTGGTATGGAGGAGATAAATGAGTGAAAATTTGAATTCCTTCCAGAACTGGCGATAATTCTGCACTTGGAATCTTTGAAGAAATTGCTATATTTACATGTTAGGGTTCTTGGGTTGTCATTTCAGAAAAACCCAACCACATTGACTTAAAAAAATACTGGCCCACAAACTGGAAGTTCAAGTTGACTCTCACCACTAATGATCACATAGTAATAGAGGTCATAGTCAAGGAGGGGATAAACATTGGAAGGGAAGAGATGAACCTGCCATCATTTACCTATGAGAACCAATAGCCAACAAACAAATTATTAGAACTTACAAGCAACATCACCAGATACAAGATTAGTCCATAAAAATCAATAGTGTTTCTCTTAACCAGCAATAAATCAATAGAAAAAAATAATAACTGTAAGACACACATTATTTTCACATTTTAATGTCTCTAAAATTAGGATGCATCTTACATTGATGGCATTCTAGGTTTGAATAAATACAGGATAGAAATAAAAGATACTGTTCACAATAGTCATAGATACTTAGAAGTAACAAGAATATATAAATCCTCTGTGAAGGAAATTTTAAAACTCCAATAAAGACAGCAGAGACGATTCCAATGAATAGCATGACTTTCTGTTTTTTTGTTTTTTTGCGGTGCTGGGCTTTCTGTTTTTTGATGGGATGATTTAATATCATCAAGTTGTCAATTCTTCTCAAGTTAGCCTATAAATCCAATGCCATCTCAATTTAAAAAATTTCATATGGAATTTTTGGAGGAACTTGGTAAACTAAAATTCTATATAGATTTAAAACTCCAATATGAAAGACAAACTGCAAAATTAATAAAAGAAAATATAGAAGAATAACACAGTGAGATGGGCCAGTGTTTTGTGACTTTTTAAAAAACGATGACTAGCACCTCCTCAGTAATAACCGGATACCAGTTGAATGCAATTGCGACTGGTAACCAGGGTACTGCCTTTCTTTTGTATGCTGACTGTAGGTCTGTACTGAATACATGAGGGGAGATGAGTGTTTCTAACTTCCCAAGAACCCATTTCACCCTCTTAGGGGTGACAGCCCCTCCCCACCCACCAGCTGAAAACACACCCAGCACAGAGCAAAGGAGAGATTTTAAAACGTCCCCAAAGCACAGCCATGGGCAGAGGACTGACCACTGTGATTCCTGGCCCTGTTTCCTTTTTCCCTTTGGCTGTCTTGACATTATGGTGAATCCATCACCTCGTGCTCCCTGCCAGAGGTTCTGCTCATCAGTCTCAGGGGTACAACGGGGATCTCTGCTTCCACCTCACCAGGTCAGATCCAGGTGTTAGTTGGCCTGGGAAGATTACCTGGAGGATTTGGAGGAGAATCTGCTTCCAGGCTCAAGTTGTGGCCAAAATCAGTCCAAGGCACAGCTGCAGGATGGAGGTCCCCATTTCCTGGCTGGCTGCCAGCCTAGGGGGCTCTCCACCTTCAAGGCCGTACCCATTCCTTGGTGCCTGGCTCCTTCCTCAGCCTTTTAAGCCAGCAGGATCTGGTCAAGCCCTCCTCGTGATTCCAGTCTCTGGGGTCCTTTTCTCTTTCCTGTTTCCTCCTTCATTTCTCTGAGGCCAGCTGCAGAAATCTCTCTGCTTTTAAAGACTCCAGAGATGAGCTTGGACCCACCCAGGTAATCCAGGAGAATCTCCCATTTCAAGGTCCATAGCTTTACTTATGTCTGCAAAGTCCCTCTTCTGCAGGACCTAGGATAGGGTTTGGTGGAAACCAGGGGACGGGAGTCTCGACACGCCTTCAGAACTCCGCAGACCAGAACTGCATTCACTTTGAGGATCCCTGATCCACCAAGGCCATGTGCACAAAGTGGACGGGGTGGGGGTTGGGACACACATTTTCAATTGTCTCAGCCTGCGTGGGGTTGATGCTCATCCTACATAGAAATGCTTGCAAACCACCAAGAAGAAAGCAGCCAGCAGGAAACAAGCAGGCGGCTTGTGAAAGTGGAAGCTCAAAAATACTCACAGGTGGAGGAAGAAAGTTTTAAAACCATAAGTCGCCAGAGAAACCCCAGTTTTAAAAACACAAGCTTTTACCTCATTCTTATTGATTGGGATAAATTAAAGAGCAGGATGATGCCCGATGCTGGTGGAAAACACAGATGAGAACCCCAGGGCGCTGCGGCTGGAGCATAGGCTGGGTCACCCACTACCTGAGAGGCCAGCCATCACTTGGCCCATCCAGTGCCCCTCGGGGCCTGTCACCTTGGACAGCTGTGACCACGCGTCTCAAAACCAGCAGCACCCATGCTGACACCCGAGCCCGGGAGAGATCCCCTGCGTGTGGTCAGGTTTTGATGACAGGCTTGGATAAACGTGTTCACCATTTTTGACAGGTAGGTAAAGAATGAAAGACGGTCACATCAGGACAGGAGCGTCACTGCAATTCAAGCTTCAGCTACAGCTGTGCTCTGCGGGTGTGGGTTCATCATGGGGGGGGGGGAGATTTGGCTCCTCCGAGGGGGAATTGTCCCATGCCTCCCGGTGGCTTCCAGTGGCTCCTGGCCACCCTTAGCTTTGCTCAGCCTATAGATGCCCCCGCTCCCACCATCTGCTTCCGTCCTCTCATGGCCTCCTGTCTGTCTGTCTCTGTGTCTCTCCTCTTCCTATAAGGACACCAGTCATTGAACTTGAGGCCCACCCTGATCCAGACTGACCACATCTCAACTAATAATCTCTGCAAAGATTGTATTTCCAAATAAAGTCACGCTTAGAGGCCCTGGGTGGACATGAACTGGGGGGCAGTGGTCTACAACCCAAGACAGCCGCCTAGCCCCACACTCACCCCGGCTGGGCAGGTGAGTCGGCCTCGTGCAGAGTGTCCAGCCACACAGGGCCTCGTAAGCCATTTGGTCAGATCTAGGCCACGCATCCCGCACCGCACTCTGGTGGAAGGACCACGGAGGCCAGCAGCTTGCTCTAGGCCCCTCTAAGACCCCCAGGCTCTTGGATGCCTCCCCAGTCAGCCTGCAACCTTCTCCAGCCTCCTGGGGAGGCCCTTGGCTGTTTAATTATGCAGCTTCCAACCCGATGTGAACAGAATTCCGACCTCGGCCTGCTCTGCCTTCATGAGGCGTATCTTAGGAGACGGCAGGTACGCAGGTACGTGTGCGCCTTACCAACCAGGTCTCCAGGCTGCGTCTGAATGCCTTTCTCCTCCGAAGGGGCTTCCCTGTTCCCCTGTCTGCAGATTGGTTAGGGATGTCATGGAACCTGGGTGACACCTGAATGAGAATGTCACTCCGTGTGACTCTAGAATTTGGTGGGAAATAATCCTTACTCTGGAAACCCAGATGCAGTGGCCTGGCTGGGCTGGTCTGCGGTTCTCTCTGGAATCTTCCTTCTCTTGCACTTTCACTCTTTCAATACCTGCAGGCAACTCAGCCGTCCCAAGTGAACTGGCCATTCTGTCTGGAATTTTTTACTTTTTAACTGGTTGCTACGACATTGTGCAAATGTAGCTTAGGTGACAGATAGTCCTCTGTGGTTGTGACCTGCCACTCCGCCTCGTGAAGCTGCTTTGTAGGCTCTAACGTGATCCCTGGGTGAGAGGCTCAGGCTCCCACACAGAGTGCTCTCTCTCTGTGGGTTCAGACATGTTTTTGTTGTTCTTGTTTTGTTTTGTTTTGTTTTGGGGTACCAGGGATTGAGCTCAGGGGCACGTAACCACTGAGCCACATCCCAGCCTTTTCTTGTATTTTATTGGAGGCAGGGTCTCCCTGAGTTACTTAGTGCCTTGCTTAATTACTGAGGCTGACTTTGAACTCACAATCCTCCTACCTCAGCCTCTGCAGCTGCTGGGATTACAGGCGTGCACCACCAACTCCTGGCCAGATGTGCTTTGTTGTTGCTGTTTTTGCAAAAGGAACTGAATCCCGGGGGCATTCTACCACTCAACTACATCCCCAGCCTTTTCCATTTTTTCTTTTGAACCAGGGTCTCGCTAAGTTGCTGAGGCTGGCCTTGAAGTTGTGATCCTCCTGCCTCAGCCTCCCCCCAGCTGGAATTACAGGCATGCGTCACCTCACCAGATGTCCCAATGGTATCCTTACTTCGTCATTCCTTGAGTCATTTCTGGTTATCTGTTGCTGTATTACCAAATTCCCCAAACTTGGTGGCTTAAACAATGATAACAGTTTCCTTTGTTCATGGATCTGTGATTTGATCAGGCCTCTGCTGGGCCCCTGGCTGGGTGGGCTGGACTGGGGCTGGGGGTCCACTCTCACACTGTCTTCCTCCCTCCCCAGGCTGGCCTCTCTGCAGGGCAGCAGGGTTTTAAGAGTGGTATCCACACAGAGAGGAAGCAGAATCTGTCAGCTTCCTAAGCCTGGGCCCCAAACTGGCACAGGGTCACTTCTCTATCTACTGGCCAAGCAATCTCATAGCCCAGATTCAAGAAAAAGGACTGAGATCCTAGCTCTCAATGGGAGAAACAGCTGTGACAAACACCTGCTATATGCCATGCCCCGGGACGGGGAAATAATAGCCAGCACGTGCTGAGGGCTAGCTATGTGCCGACATGTAGGTATTATCTCATTTAAACCTTAAACATTTGTGACAGGGAGCCAGGCACAGTGGCACACGCCTGTAATCCCAGTGGCTCTGGAGGCTGAAGCAGGAGGATCATGAGTTCAAAGCCAGTCTCAGCAACTTAGCGAGGCTTAAGCAGCTCAGTGAGACCCTGTCTCTAAATAAAAATACAAAAAAAAGGCTGGGGATGTGGCTCAGTGATTAAGAGTCCCTGAGTTCAATCCTGGTACCAAAAAAAAAAAAAAAAAAAAAATTAAGACTTGGCATAGGATGGCAGACCCTCAGAGATGCGCATCCTAGTTCCTGGGAGTGACGTCACTGTTACATTATTAGTGAATACGTTCTACTAGGTGACTGTGGGAGATGAAGTCACAGATGGAATTAAGGTTGTTCGTTGGCTTTTCTCAAAACAGGGAGATTATCCTGGTGGGTCCCAAAAGTGGGAAAAGGAGTCAGAAGAGGCAGAGGAGGAGGCGCGAGGCGGGAAGCAAGGCCAGCGTGAGGCAGTGCGACCTGCCCTCGCACACCAGCGCCTAGACCTGTCGGGAGGTGCTCTCGCTGTGCTCAGCCACGTAGCAGTCACGACATGCGACATGCGGGCGGAGGTCCTTCACAGCGGAGGGTCGTGGCAGGGGAGGCTCAGCGGCAGAGCTGGAGCTGGTGAAGGCCCCCCCCCCCCCCCCCCCCCCCCCCCCCCCCCCCCCCCCCCCTCCCCCCTCCCCCGTGCACCTGCCGCTGGTGCCCCGCCTCCCGGCCTCCACGCCCCACCCCACAAGGCTTCCACTCCAGGTGCACAGAGAAGACCAGGGGGAGGAGCCTGGGGAGGCGCCTAAGATGGCCAGTGGGGACAAAAGGCAGATGAGCCTTGCTGGGCCAGGAGGTCAGGAAGGGCCACGTCCAGGGCAGCCCGGGACTCGTGCTGTCAGGACAGAGTCCCACGCACACTAGAACAAGCAAAAGGGGCTCGTGTGTGTGTGTGTGTGTGTGTGTGTGTGTGTCTGTGTGTGTGAGATTGAGGACACACGCTCCAGTGGGAATCAGGCCTCCTAACAATGTCATCCATTTCCTGACCTGTCTCCTTGACGAGGCCAACCCTGACCTTGACATGGGGAAGGCCCACATCCTACCAGCACCTCCGGACAAGACCTGATCTTTCACAGCTCCCAAAAACGACCTAGGAGCTGGGCACCGAGGCGCACACCTGTAATCCCAGATATTGGGGGAGGTTGAGACAGGAGGACCACAAGTTCGAGGCCAGCCTGGGTAACTCAGAGAGACCCTGTCTCATAAAACAAAAAGGGCTGGGGATGTGGCTCAGTGGTATAGCGCCCCTGAGTTCAGTCCCCAGTGCCGCACACACATACCACCCAGGACTGGGGTTTGCCAGGGCAGATGGACCACGTGCCCAACCTGGAACAGTTGTGGTGGACAGGAGGCAGAAGGAGCAGACTGGCCGGGGTCCCCTGGACTTTCTGAGGCCCAATGTAGCACATGCATTTCAGGAGCTGAGGGGAGGTGAGTCTCCAAAGGAAAACCAAGGTTCACTCATCCGAAGAAAGAGCAGTGATGTCAGGCGGGTAGATGCAGGTAACAGCTCTTCCCGTACCTGCCTCTCAAAGTCAGATTTAACATGCGAGGGTCACACATGTGACTTGTGGGTCATTATGTGTGGCAGATATGCCCTGCCCGCTCCTCACCCCAGTTCCTTGCTAACAGAGCATAGGATCTGAATTTGCTCTGGTAGAAGGTGCCCAAGCCCTTAATTCAAGGGTGGTCAGTCCTTCCCCAGACCCTGGGCATAGGTCGCCATTGGCCTAAGCTAATCATGGCACTCGCCCTGGACTTTCCCAGGTAATGACTTTCCCATCCTCCATTGTATTTACCCAAATTCTGGCCAATGAAGTACAAGGAGATGTCTATATAGGGATCCTCTGGGAAATATTTTGCTTCCTGATAAAAATCATTAGAGAAGAGTTCCCTATCACCATCCCTTCCCCACTTCTTGCCTTGAATATGGTTTCATGAGAACATGACGTTTGGAGCCACAGCAGCCATCTTGCAACCATGAAGCATCAAGCCTCAGGAAAAAAGCAACATGCTAAGAAGGACAGAGGGGAGAGACAGAGAGTCATCACTAAGCCGCGCACCAATCTGGGACTGCCCACCACCAGGCGTCTCATTATGAGAGATAATTAAACGTCCTTATTGCCCCAGCCATTGTTAGGCATTCTGTAATAGAGAGCCAGACACATCTTGACACATTATTACAAAAATGAACGATTATACACCCCTAGTCTGCTTTTTGTTAAGCATCGCAAGAGACCCCAGAAGTGCTCACCAATGCCATTCTCTCAGAAGCTCCCTCTGCCAGAATTTCAGCAGCTGCACATTAATACCCTATCTGGAGACCAGCCTGGCACCTCCAGGTTAGTGCTGCTGATCGATCGTGCCATGGGACAGGGCAGTGTCCCTGATTATCAGCTGCACACGCTAAGCCAGTTAATTTCTCCTCCCTCCGAGATACCTGAAGGAACAGGGTATAATTCAGTTTTTTCTGGGTATTCAAGAGAAAATCAGAAGGGATATTTCCCAAGTTCTCAGCAGGGCATTTTTTTTTTCAACTCATGCAAAGCAAAAAGTGTTTTGTTTTTTAAGAGAATCAACTCATGGAAGCCCAACGATGTACTAATAGGACTCTGTGGACGCAATTATAGAATTATCTTTTGCTAAATGGAAATGAACAAAATCCTATATTTGACCCACCTCTCTGACAACCTGTGTATTTCACAACCCAACAGGAGGTTGAGCGTGGTTTGGTTTGTACGGGGCGTAATTCTTTACATGATAATCAGGTCTTTATCCATCACAACAGCAATTGCAAGAATGATGTGCTGAGTCCACACTCCACTGTGTCACAGCCCCACTGGCTAGAGCTTCCCGTGCGTCACCCTGTTTGACCCTCACACACATCCTGGGAAATGGCTGTCATGAGCCCCCTAGGCAGATAGAGAAGGGAGCCTGAAGACACTAAGTAAATTGACAAAGGTCACACAGCTCCAGGGGGCAGGTGGGGGACGATTGCTAAGAGTTCAGGAATTTTGTGAGTCCATTTGTAAGCAGGGTTCGCTTGCAATTAGGGTGTTGGTAATATTACTCTACAGAAGTGGGCGATTGCTACAGATTGGGGCTCCCCGTCCCACTCACCAGC
This sequence comes from Glaucomys volans, assembly GCA_020662805.1. NCBI lineage: Eukaryota > Metazoa > Chordata > Mammalia > Rodentia > Sciuridae > Glaucomys > Glaucomys volans. The sequence continues at coordinate 1,034,365 of JAJEJO010000446.1, read as the reverse complement.
TCACCCCTCGCACAGCTGACTGGCATGATTGACGTGCTCACATCAACCAAAACAATTAATTAAGGAGTCTGTTGATGGGTAAGAGTGGACCAGATGAGTTGCTGGTGGATGGCAAACTGGATGGAGTTAGGGAATATTCTAGAAAGAATAAATTCCTAGGTAGTGCCAGGTAAGGTACTATTTAACAGGAATTTTAAAGACAACCAAAATCGTCTGAGTTTCTTGACATCGCCAAATAGAAAAAATGTAAATTCCTCAAAGTTTAATCAGTGTCATGGTCCCCAGCTCAGACATCTGAGCTATGTAAATACCAGACACCTTGGGACTGGGTAACGCAGAAAGCATTTGCAAGAATATAACTGTTCTGAAGATATTTGCACATGCACGGCCTTGCTTCAGGGTCACTGAAAAGAACCAAGCAGGAGAATTAAGTCTAATTACAAACCCAGAAAACACAGATGACGGCAATATTTTTACAGGGTGTTTTTTTTTTTTTTTTTTTTTTTGGAACCAGGGATTGAACTCAGGGACACTCGGCCACTGAGCCACATCCCCAGCCCTATTTTGTATTTTATTTAGAGACAGGGTCTCACTGGTTGCTTAGGGCCTCGCTAAGTTGCTGAGGCTGGCTTTGAACTCACGATCCTCCTGCCTCAGCCTCCCAAGTGCTGGGATTACAGGCGTGCGCCACCGCGCCCAGCTATTTTTACAGGGTTTAAAGTCAGAAGATTGGAGCTGAGCAGGTCTGTAATGCAGGGGAAATCCACCTGAACTCACAGTAAAATAAATAAAAAATAAACATGCTCATCTCCCAGCGCATGTTACAGGTCTCACTCTGACATCCAAACTCTAACATTCTCTTTCTTTTAATTCCCACCTGGCCCTGGGACTGAAGTCCGGTGCAGGAGGGATCCTTACAATGTGTCGCTGCTCTGCCGCTGGGAATTGATCCTGCTGGTCTTGTGTGACTTCCAACCAGCATGTGCTCCCGACCCTCCCGGGGACCACAGGTTGGCTTCCTGCGGTCATGAAAACTGGTGACAGGACCATACTGCTAGTTCTGTTGGAATTTGATTATGTTTCACACGTGTCTTAAAACCAAGCAGCCTTCGCTGGCATCTAATGAAAACCAGTCTGCCTGCCGTGCATTCTAGAGGATTCTACCGAGAAAAATGCAAGAACACATTCAAGGCACAGGATCCGGGCTCAGTCAACACAGTTGCCCTCTCATTGGGGAATCACAGTGAACAAGCTCTGGAACTCAGGGCTGGCTCCAAGACCAAGCTTAAATCCCCTTGGAAAGCCCTTTTAAGCGCTCACTGGATCCTGTCTACACAGGCCTGACTTCTGCAAGGAGTGCAGGGCCTGGATTTCTTGCCCGCCCCTTTCTTTCTTGTGGCCTCCAATGTGCACGGCGAAGCCTCTGCAGGCACCGGGGATGCAGGGACAGGGCGCGGCCCGGCGAGGTGCGGGGAAGGGGAGACCCAGGAGAGGCAGGCGGGGTCACGCCTAGTGCCGCCCACGCCCGCCCTGCACCGGCTGCTGCTTCACTTGCCACCCGGATCAAGAAGACCTTCCTCTGGCTTCTTCACGGCCTCCCCACTACTCGGCCCTCTGAGGAGCCTCCGAACCAGCCCCAACTCCGCCCTGTCACAGGAGCCCCGCTCCCCCACATCGTGTCCCACCTCAGCTGAGTTCACACTCTGTCCCCTCGGACGGCTGTGACTGATGACTCCGTGTTGCCACGTGTGCTGACCCTGGCAGGTGCTGAGAGAACGCGGGACCTGTCGTCAGGTGGCTGGCTTTGAAGGGTGGCTAGGATTCAAATAGGCTGACGGAGGCAGGGGGCGTTCTGGGCAGGAGACTGCCTGCGAAGGACCAGGAGGGAACTGGGGGGCCATGGAAGCGTTTAGACCTTGATTAGAGTGGCATTAATACGGTTGCATACCTTTGTCAAAACTCGGTGAAGGTTAAACACATAGGGTACATTTTGTGGCGTGTAGGTTATACATTAATAAAGCTGATTTTTAAAACTTTTTTTTTTCTAAAAAAGGTTGTAGGCTCCACCTCCAAGGACCCAGATTTGGTGGACCTGGGGCAAGGCCAGGAACCTTCACCTTGAGCTGCTAAGGCAGATTGCCAGAGTTCACACTTAGAGAATCATGACCTTGGAAGGACAAAGGGAAACCAACTCCAGAGCCCCGAGAGAGACTCATGTCCCACCAATAATCTTTTCCCTATCAATCAACAAATAGTTATTGAACTGTTGACGTTCAGGGACAGTGCTCAACTTTGTGGGTAGAGACACAGACCGGCTGGGGAGGCAGGACCACCTCATGGAGAGAGGAATGAGTGGGCCAGACCCTGTCCTAGTCTCCATTTTTGTTTTCTCCTTAACATCAAAGGCCCAGAGTCCTTGGTTTATGACACTCTGTCATCATTGATCCATGCAAGGACCTCTTTTATTTATTTTAGTAATAAGAATTTAAAGGTTAAGAAAAACCCAAAACTTGAAAACTTTCAGAAAAAAAAATAGGATAACAATTTCCTAATTTCAAGATCAGAAAAGATTTTTCTTTAAACAAGAAAGCATCAAATGTAAATGAGGTTGATAATTTTGATTACGTTAAAAGGAAGAGCTTCTATCAATTAAAGGACATCTTAAAGAAAGTGAAAACACTCCCTACAGACTGGGAGAAAAAAATGTATCTGACAGAGAGGATTAGTATTAAGAATATATAAAGAACTCCTATATATGAATGTTCCATTTATATAGCCAATTGTCCATTCACCACATTCATTCAACATCTTAAAATTCTAAAGCTAAGCTCTTAATACCAATCCACCCCAATTGGCTCTCTCAACATGTCTCGTCAGTTCTTGGCAATTTCATCATTATAATGAGACAGATGAAAAATCCTGGCATCTTCCTGGAATTTTTTCTTGCTCTGACACTCACCTTTAATTCATCAGCAAGTCCTGCTGACTCTGTCTTCAAAATAAATTCAACTACTCTAAGTATACCCTGGTTGAGTCAGCTCTCACCTCTTCCTTGGATTGCTGCAATAGATGCCCTGGTGGCTTTCTGCTTCTGCCTTGTCCCTCCATAATCTATTCTCAACACAGCAGCTAAAACAATCCTTGTAAGACCTATCAGGTCACATTTCTCCTCTGCACAAAGTCCTCTACATCTTTCCAACTCACTCAGAGGAAGATCCAAGGTCTTGAGACTGGTCTACAGGTTCTACAGAATCAGGCCCTCACCTCACTGTCCTTATTCCCTACCATTCACTGTTTACCCTGTGCCAACCACATGGGCCTTCTTGCTGTCTTGATCAAGTTAGATGTGTTCCCACCTCAGGACCTTTGCACTTGCCATTCTCTTTGTTAGAAGGCTCTTCCATCAAATATCTGCACACCTCTCTCCTCCCTTCAGATTTTTGCTCCAAAGTCCACTTCTCAGTAAATCTTCCTGACCATTCAAATATCACATTGCCAACCTTTCTACATGGCTGCACTTCTTTCCCTATTTCCAACTTCACTGAGCTTTTTAGAACTTGACTACCATTTAGGATACATTTTTTTTTTTTTTTTTTGGTACTGGGGATTGAACCCAGGTGCACTTCACCTCCGAGTCACAACCCCAGCCCTATTTTGTATTTTATTTAGAGACAGGGTCTCACTGAGTTGCTTAGGACCTAAGTTGCTGAGACTAGCTTTGAACTCGCAATCCTCCTGCCTCAGCCTCCCAAGTGCTGGGATTACAGGCATGTGCCACCATGCCCGGCACCATTTAGGATACAAATTATGCTTTCTTAAAAATATGGGTCTATTGATCTCCCCCTAGAGGGAGAGTGGGCTCTATGTGGGCAGCAAGCTTGTCTTGCTCACTGTTGTGTTGTGGTGCCTAGGATATAGTAAGCTCTCAAATTGTGTTGAACGAATGGGTGGATGAACAAACTAAAACACTGCCATCCACCCCCATCTCTCCTCACCCGGGATCTCCCGCGGCACACGGTACACTCCAGTCACTCTGACTGTTCACCTGGCCTTCCCTGTGCTCTTTCCTTTTTTTCAGCTTAACAAACTCCTATGCAACCTTCAAGACCCAGATCAAATATCACCCGCTCTGGGCAGCCTTCCCTCACTGCTCCAGGCACCATCGGCCACTCTTTGAAGGCTCACAGGCTCCTGGTAGACGACTCTGTTTTGCTCTTTCACCCCGTCACAGGGGGATCTCCCCCACTTGATGGGGAGCCCCCAGAGACGGTAGCTGTGCCTGTTCCCCCTGTCTCCTCAGCTCAGTCCCTGCCTCTCCTCCCCGTCTGCCTCTCAGCCCACCCCAGTCGCACTGCCTGCTCTTTCTTGAGCTTGACCCGGCCTCTGCCCAGCTGAGGGCTTTCGCAGGAGCTCCGTGCACTGCCCTCCCCTGCTGGGGGCCAGGCCTGACGTTCCACCCAATCCTCAGGCCTCAGCTTAAACGTCAGCTCCTGGGGGACAGACCCTGGTCCCCAGTCGGGGCCGGATGCCACGCTCCCAGTTCCTCTTCCCATCTAGCCTCCGCCTGCCTCCTCACCACTTCTTGTGATTAGAATCACATACTGATTTGTGCATTCTAGGTCTGATGTCTGTCCCTCCCACCAGTCCGACATCTACTGACCCTCCCTCTGCTCCACATGGGGTGGGACTGGGACGAGGTAGGAGCTCAGGAATGGCTGTGGCTGATTGAGTGAGCAGGGCATGGAGGGACACTGCTCCTCTTGAAGGGACACACCTGGGCAGACAGAGGTGGACCAGGGCGATGTGGGCTGGGTCCCTGCTCACCTCCCTCCTCTTCCCTGTAGCTGAATGGATGCATCTGGGTATTGGTCTGCCCCCCAGTTTTGTGACTGCTACTTGATTTTCCATAAGGGATCACTGGCAAGGGGAAGGACCAGTGTGCACTGGGCTCCATTCCAGATACAACCTGTGTTTTTTCCAAATATGAGACTTTCCTTCATCTCCTGTAAACAGGAGGCGAGCAGAATGCTCAGGCGGAGCACCGCCCCTCCCTCCTCGGAACCTGTGTCTTTTGGGGGGTGGTTATCAGGGCCCTAGTTTAGGCTGGAATCCCAACAAAGTAAGGAAGACCTGTCCACTTTAGTCAGAGAGAGAGGGGGCAGAGTCACAGACAGACACCTTCTCTGGACACCTTTACTGCAGGGAGTAAAGCACCTAACGAGCCAGACGTTCGGTAGGTGATTAACCTGGTACAGCTCCACCCGCTTTTCAGAGGATATGATAGGAAGGCTTTCTCCTGTCCGCTAAATCCATCTTTTCTAAATTATAGGTGGTAGTGTAGATGATTTTAGATCAACAGAGCTGTTTTGGACATTTAGCTGTCATTGTTACCGACTGACCGAAGCTAATGTGGCCAGGTACAATCTCTTGGTTGTTCCCACCACTACCACCCAGGTAAAAGAATTTTCCAGAATGTCTGAGGTGGGCGAGGGCCAGCTGCCTTTCTGCAGCCTACCACCAGTTGTGTGGAGAGCAAGCCTCAGACCAAAGCTGCCTCACCCCCCAGACCGCTATTTATTGACAAGCATGCGTTTAATGAATGTTCACAACACACAACTACGAACTTGGTCCAGCTTCAGCTGCCTGAGGTTTTAGGTGATCTGCTCCCACATTTCTTGAGGACTAGACAGGGAATTTCAGAGGCTGGATTTGTTTTGCTCGGTGTTGGTGTCAGGCAGCCAGATTTCCTCCAGCACCCTGGCTGGGCCCAGGCTGGCACCAGTGGACAGGAGGAGGACAAGCCCTGGATTCCCACACCGGTCATCTAAGCACACGGTGTCCCCAATGTACTTCAGTCAGCCCCTCATCTGGAATATCATTTCTGTGGTTTTATTTTTGGTTGTTGTTGTTTTGCTTTGTGTTTTGGGACTAGGGATTAAACCCAGGGATTTTTACCACTGGGTTACATTCTCAGCCCTTTTTATTTTTTATTTTTTGAGACAGGGTCTCACTAAGTTTCTTAGGGTCTCATTAAGTTGCGGAGGCTGGCCTTAAACTCGCAATCCTCCTGCCTCAGCCTCCTGTGTGCGTAGCTGAGATCACAGGTGTGCATCACAACAATCCTTTTCTAACATCCACTAGGTTATTAGCTACAAAGTCGCTGACAAAACACCCACTTCTGCTCTTTTCTGTGGTCACCAGACACCTGGTGTTGATCAGCACAGGGAAGAAGAACGCCTAGCATTGCCTTCAGGTGTGACCCCTCTGGTCTAATGCTCGTCAGGTGCCCCTGAGGTGTGGGTTTCTAACTGGCTTAGTTCCAGCCACTGGAGCAGAGACCACAAGTTGGTGGCTTAAACAAAACATTTGTCACTCACAGTTCCGGAGGCTGGAAGTCCAAGATCAGGGCGCTGGTGTCTGGTGACCGCTGCTTTCTGCCTCGCAGACCTCGGTCTTCTCGTATTCTCGTGGAAGAGCGTGAAGGAGCTTGCTGGCGTCTCCTTACCAAAGCACCAGCATCACCCGCGAGGCTCCACCCTGTGACCCCTCACCTCCAGGGCCCCGCCTCCTGGCCATCACACTGGGGTTTGGCCCCAGTGTAGGGGGACACTCGGATTCCTCCTACAGCCCTAGCTCACACATTACCCCACCTAGAGCCAAGGATCTCACAGTAGCTCATAAATTTTATGACACCAAGACTCTACCCTGGAGTCCTCGGACCTCCTAGGGAGACCATGCACAGAATTCAGGGTCCAGGGTTTCCGGTGGGGAATATTAGATCTTTTTTCGTCATTGACCTTGGCATCTGCAAAGCCCCTGACTTCGTGATCAGCAGAAATCATATGTTTTCATATCACATCGCAGCTGTTGCACATCTTGAAATATCATTAATATTCATTGCTTCTAGATTATTAGACCCACAGATCCATCTTTCATTGACTCTATTAATGTGTCAGGATGACTTCGTACTCCTGTGTCATATATTACTATGTCACAAGGTTGCTTATGATAGCTCGAAAACTATGCTTCAATTGAATCAGTTTCCTTCCCAATCTTACGTATTTTATTTTGGGCAGAGATGCAGCCTCGGAGATTCGTGTGCAAGAAGTGTACTAGGGATCTGTCCTGCAGGGACACCAAGGATGTAGGACTTGATGGGGAAGTTGGGCTTGTGTGTGGTCACAGCAAAGTTCTTGGCCCGGGGACGTGGCTGACCCCAGGGGAGAAGGTGTTCTGGGCTCAGCTCTGCAGGATTCAGCGCTCGGCTACCAAGGAACCAATGACAGGGACGGCAGCACATCCTGCCACAAATCCCCATGTCCACCAGCTCTCCAACCTCCCGGGCTCCCCCAGGGCTGCCTCACCCACTGTCTGACCGAGAAACTGCAGCTGGGAACCAGCAGAGATGCGTCAGCAAAGCTGCCCGGCGGGGCTCGCGGGGCGCTGGGCTCTGGGGGCTCCTGGTAGGCCTTCCTCCCCGCACGCTGCCTGTGCCGTCAGCACTGGAGGCCCGAGTCTGAGGTTTCAGCCTCCACACGCCCACCAGGCTCCTCATTAGAACCAGTGCCTGAGTCAGCTCCTGCCCTGTCCACCCGTGGCTGCTGGGGCATCTCCCTCCGTGGGGCCACACCCTGGTCCCCTGCACCCACTCAGTCACCAGATCTCGTTCCCCCAGCCCCCTGATCACCCTTTCTACTGCCACGTCCACTCCCCAGAGTCCCAGCCTCAGCCCACTCCTCCCTGCTGGCCAGGCAGGTCCCTCCACACTGTGCCTGGCTCCTGCCTCCCCACCCCCGGCTGACCCTCTGTCACTGCTCACCTCCAGTCCATATGGCAGTACCCTCATGTCCACAGTTTCCTTTTCTGGACTTTTAGTTACTTGCCGTGGTCTGAAAATATTAAATAAAAATTTTAGAAATAAACAATTCCTAGATTTCCAATCATCCACCGTTCTGAGTGTTATGATGAGAACCGAGTTGGCCTGCTGCGTCCCACGCGGGATGGGACTCACCCTCGGTCCAGCGGATCCACACTGTGTATGCTACCTTCCCATTGGTCACTAGTAGCACCTCTTATCAGATTGACTGTCCAGTGTCACAAGCATGCGCTCAAGGGACATCGCACAGTCACCACACTGTGTCACAGCGTCTGCGTCACTCTCCCCTCTCCATCTCATCACAGACAGCGCGTCATCCCACATCACAAGAAGGGAGCGAACAGGCTGGTGAGAAGTTTGAGAGTGGGAGGGGGAAGCCACACTCAGAGAACTTACATTAGTGTGTTGTTATTGTTGGTTTGTCACTAGTTGTCATGGTCACCTCCTAGTGGGACTAACTTATAAATGAAGCTCCTTCAGAGGTGTGTAAGCACAGGCAGAACACGGCATCATGGGGTCCGGCACCCCCCGGGGCTTGGGATGTTCTCCCCCAGGTGGGGGCGTGCGGCACTCAGGGGGGCTGAGCAGAGGGGCCCATTTGTCCCCACGTTCTGTCATGATCTTCCCTTTGCCAGGAAGTTCCCTCCTGCTCTCTGCTGGCTACATCCCCACCTGTGTGCAGAGGTGGGTCCATTTGGTTCATACCAGGACTGGCTGCTGAGCGCCTACCTGCTGAGGCAAAGCCGCGGCCCAGCCAAGCAGGGTTCTGCCCCAGGGCCTTTGCACCTTCTACTGGAAGAGGCAGCGACCACGTCAATCGCCATGACCACCGTGGCTGTGAAAGGGTGGGCAGGTTGGTGCAGCCTGAGGGCACTCCCTGGCCATGCTCTGGAGAAGGCTGGCAGATGTGTGCGCTCTGCAGCACCGGAGTCTTCCTGCCTCCTGCGCCTCACCCGTCAGTCCTTCCTGCCTCCACCAAGTCAAGGGAAAGGCTTGGGAGGTCCATCGAGTGCTGGGAGGTCCCATGGGAAGCAGGGGCATCCTGTGGCCTTCCTGAGGTTTGACATTAGGGCTGAGATGAGGAGAAGCCCTCTAGGAGCAGGCGCAAGCCGGGCCAGGAAGGACAGTCCACTCAGAGTCCAGCAGGTGCCAAGACCTCGAGGCCAGGGACACTGAGGGCCAACCGCAGGGCCAGGAGGGGTGAGGCAGGCAGCAGCAGGGCAAGGGTCGCCCTCCCACTCCACCTCTGCCCGCTCACCTGGGAACTCACTCTCCCCCCACCTACGGAACCTGAGATGTCTTTTAAGAAGATCCCCAGGCAATTCCTAGGCACCTAAGAGCTACGGCTTAGGACCAGGCCACAGAGGACCCTGCAGACTGTGGAAGGGAATTTGGAATGGGCTCTCTCTCCCTCAAGGTCAATGTCAAGTTCTCATTTCTGCCTTGATCCCCACATGCTGCGGGGATGTATATCCTGTGGATAACTAACATACGCTTGGCTCTGCCTACCGAATCCAGACTCCTGAGGTCAGGGACTGGGTCTTGGTTATCTGGGTAATCTCCAGATCCTCTTGCAGTTTACTCCCTATTTACTCTAGTGGGTAAATTATCAGAAAACAAAACAATAACATTACAAACTGGTGTTTATTGAATGGAAGGCTGTCATATCAGATAGAACTCTGAACTCTCTTAGGAGAAAGTAACCGAGTCCAACTCTACTGGCTTAAGCAAAAAAAAAGGGGGGGAGTATTTATTATCATCCACATTGGAAAAGGATGGGGGGTACGTAGCTTCAGGCCTGATTGGATCCAGGTGTTTTGACAATCCTATTGGGAATCTGCTTCCCTCCATCTCTCTCTGTAGCTTTCCTCGGTACTGCCATCATTTTTAGAATCGAGTCCTGGTATTAACCAAAATGACCTCCCGCAGTCCCCGACTATAGTGTACGACACCATCAGCCCGGAGAAAGGAAAACCCCCTTTCCTGGTATTCATGGCTGTCGTCCTAAAGTCAATCCTTGGGGTCAAAAGGAAGCTCTAGCGGCCCCTGAGCCAAAAGGACCAGAGACTGGGGAGGGGAATATCTCCAAAAGAACACCCTGGTGCTGTCACAACAGAGAAAGGGGAGAAAGGGGACTGAGCAGGGTGCAGAGCCATCCGCTGCAGCCTCATCTGAGGGTGCTGTGCCGACCGAACATCGGGATGTGGAGGAATATGGTCAACCTGGGGAGAATTCTTAGAGTCTTGCTAAAAAGCCGACGGCAAAGCATCATCGTGAAATGGTACCATTTGGGATGTGGAATATATCCCTATGGTGTTCATACGCCTAGAATTAAGATAATAAAGGCAGTAATGCAATTTTCAATTGTCTGTGTTGAGCCTCGCTGCATTTACTATTATTTTAAAAGCATGTTTAAATTAACACATATGGGCCGGGCATGGTGGCGCACGCCTGTAATCCAAGCGACTTGGGAGGCTGAGTCAGGAGGATCTCAAGTTCAAAGCCAGCCTCAGCAACTTAGCGAGGCCCTAAGCAACTCAGTGAGACCCTGTCTCTAAATAAAATACAAAGTAGGGCCAGGGATGTGGCTCAGTGGCCGAGTGTCCCTGAGTTCAATCCCTGGTTCCAAAAAAAAGAAAAAGAAATTAACATATATGTAAAGGTTCATCCATGTGTCAACTTGGCTGGGCCATGTTGCCCAGATATTTGGCTGGCATGATTCTGGATGTTTCTGTGAAGGTGTATTTTGGATGAAATCAGTTTACTTGTTTATTTATTGATTGGCAGGACTAGGGATGGAACCCAGGATCTTGAGCGTGGTAGGTGAGCACTTCACCATGGGCCATACCCCCAACCTGAGATTCATATTCAAATTGGTGAATGCAATGAAGCAATTGCCTTGCAAAATCTGGGTGGGCCTCATCCAGTCACTGGAGGCCCTGAGGAGAGCAAAGACTGACTCTTCTGGGCAAGAAGGAATTCTGCGGGCAGGCCGCCTCTGATCTTCAAACTGCAGCCATTCCTGAGCCTCCATCAGATTTTGGACATGCCAAGGCACCACAATCACACAAGCCAATTCTTAATCTCTCTTCCCCTCTTCCTCTACCCACCTCTCTCTTTCTCTCTCTTTCTGCGTGCGCACGCGCGCGCACACACACACACACACACGCACGCCCCCTGGCTCTGCTTCTCTGGGCAGGCCTGTGGCGCACAGCTCCTGCCCTCTGAGCCGGAAGGCCCGGTTTGAGCTCTGGATGCCCCTAACCTCAGGCCCATCCATCACCCTCCTGAACCTGGCTCCCTAGTCTCTGACGCGGGGACCATCTCAGGAAGTAGGCGAAGGAGCCAATGACGTCCCTGATGGGAGAACCCTCAGGGTGGTCTCCTCACCCCCATTTCTGAAGATCAGGCACTGCCATGAGGTTCTCTACCGGGGTGTCAGTGGGAAGAGAAGGAAAGCAAGACAGCATGCTCTCCAGAGCTGGGAGGCTGTCCACTCACTGGCAAAGGGACCAGAAGTGTCCTTTTGCCCTCGCAGCAGGGAGCACCTCACAGACCCACCTGTCTTTAAAGGCCACCACATGTGGCTCTCAGGAGGAAGGGACCCTCCTCCTGGGTTGCTGGGACTTTCTGAGCGAGCTGAACATCAAATAAGCCACAAAGCGAGAAACCGGCTGCAGCCTCCTCTCTCCGAGCCATAGGACAGGTTGTAACAACTCTGCAGATGACACACCGTCTCTCCTGACTGACTCTGGGGTGCCCCGGAGAGGAGCCCCCTTCTCTGTGCTGAGGGTGTCTCCAGGAAGCCACCAGCCACAGTCCTTGGAGCTTCCTGTCCCCAGAACTGCCCTTGGCCATCTCTCTAGCAGCTTCAGAGACCCCCACAGAGACCCAAGGAGGTGCTGGACCAGGAAAGTACCTGGGAGTCACCTGTCCAACCCCGTAGATCCCACACCTCTGGGGCCCGGCATTCTCTTTATCAAACCAAAGATGTGAGGCTTCTTCACTGTGTTGAAATGAAACTCGTAGACAATCCCACCTCCCTGCGCACACAGCTTTTTACCATTCAGAGGAAGGTCTTATCTGTAATATGGAGGAGAAAGAAAAGTCATCTAGAATGAAAATAACAGCGATTGAGAATAAAACAACATCCAGCCTTGAAATCATTCCCCAATGTCTAGGAGCACCTCCTGCAGGGCAGGTTGCAGGTGCTGAGCAGCCAACAGGCCTGGCAGGAAGAGGGATGTGGTTGTGGGGTTCGTGGGCTCACAGCTCAAGACCTCTTAGAAGGCCTAATGAAATCAGATGCTCCACCCGCCTCCTCCGCTTCATTTCCTCCTCATCTAGATGCACGGGCCTAGTTACCTTGTCTGGTCATTGTCTAAGCCATCAGGACAGGGGCCTTGAGTGCCTGGTTTCCACTGCTATATTAGGGACAGTGCCAGTGCATAGTAGGCCTTCAATAAATGTGTTTAAGATAAAAATTTCTATCCAGTGATAGGCTGGAGCCAGCTCCTGAGACGCGGTGACACGTGTCTAGCCCCAAATGTGTGTTCCATGATGTGGTGTTGGAATCTGAAAATCAGCCCAGACAGAAGTATTTACACCACAGAAATGGGCCCCGGCTCTGTCAGGGCTCTTGTCCCCCACGGGGAAGGGCGCGTCACTGGACGTAAATGAACATGTCTCCTTCGTTAAGACAACTCTGACGAAAACGAACTCACTCGAGGAATCCAGAAACAGACGGTTGGAAGTCCAAGTGGCTCCTCCCGGGGTAGCCTGACAGATGGCGGATGGCACTCAGCCCAACCAAACACCTTCTCCGGATTCTCTGCACGCTAAGTTTTGATATTAATGTGCAAGGGTTTTCCTAATGACACTAGAGCCATCTCATCTAAGGGATAACAAATTTGGGGGCCTCGTAATTAAAAAATGGCAATTGCTAGTCATTAAAATAGGGAAGTAGATAAATAGCTGTGATAATTGCTCTATTTTTCTTTTCAGAGAAAACGGCAATACTGTACATAGTCATTTCCGATAAACAGACAAAATAAGCAATTACTGCCGGAGTTGCTCATTATGCATCTCTATTCCCAGGCCCACTTCGCAAACACCGCTCATTGTTTAACATCATCCTTCAAAAGGGTAAGCTGAACCCACTGCTGGCCGACGGGCACCCCGCGGACGGAGAGACGCAGACAGAGCTGAGCATCTCGGTGCCAACTGAAAGCAAGCCTGAAAAGATCACCTTCCTCAACATGGAAAAAGCCAGAAGGAGCAAGAGAAAGCTAGCTGGTGTGTCTTCGTGCCCGCCAAGGGCAGCTCTAGCTTTGGAGATCTAATTAAGAAATGTCCAGCGGGTGAAGGCGGTGGACCCTGTCCACGCGGCCACAGTGTCTCTTTCATGTCTAACCTTGATTGAACCACGCTGCTCTGGAAGGCCAGCCCTAATGGAAAATAAATCCTGCCGGATTCCAATGGAGTCGTTAACATCTCCCTTCTCGGGCCCTGAAACATTTTTTTGCTTTAAAATACACACGCTCATCTATTAGGAGTCAGAGCCAGCGCTGGCCTGGGAGTGAGATTTATTCTGCCCAAGGTCTCCCACTCCCGAGCTGCTGTCCTCCCCCAGCAAGGCTGAGCTGCTGGGGAGAAGGGACAGGGAACAGGAGGTGGGGACTCACAAGAGCTCCTTCACTTGGCAGTGAGAGAAGACTTACCACCACCTTGGGGTACTAAGATGGACCCACCCAAAATCCCTGCTCCCTGCAGGGGTTCCCTTCATGATCTGAATAAACCACACCCCACCTAAAATGTTTGGGACCAGAGATGTTTCCAGTTTGGGATTTTTTTTTTTCGTATCTTGGAGTATTTGCATATGCATAATGAGATATTGCAGGGACGGGACCCAAGTTGAAACATGAAATTAAATTATATTTCATACACACCTTAAACTCATGTTGTGCAATTTTTAAATTACCGTGGACATGGGACAGAGCTTTGTGGTGTGGAAGTTCTCACTTGTGCCATCATATTTGCATTCAGAAAGTTTTGCATTTTGGAGCAGTTCAGATTTGGATCAGGGATGCTCACCCTGCATCAGTGATCAGACGGAGATTATTGTGGCAATATCAGAGATTTGTGCCTGAGCCCTGACTCTAGAACACAGGCAAGTCTTCCTCCCACCTGGGTCTGGTTTCTTTGTCCCTTGGGGAGGGTGGTTGGGCCGGCTGTTCCCACATGGGTACTGTTCCCCAGGGGGTGTTGTGCATGCAAGCCCATCTTTGATGACCACAATGATTAGGGACACCGCTGGCATCAGTGGGCACTGGTAATGCTCAGGACAGTCTTGCATAACAGATCATTTCGCCTCCCAGGAGACTTCTTGCACCTGCGCCACCTTTTGAAGTCACGTTGCTTCTCTAGACTTGACTTTCCCTCATCTTTAGCTGAAAGGTACTCTTCTTGAGCCTCAGGCTCGTTTGGACAGTGCAGGAGTCTCAGAGGGACTCAAATAAACACGATCGTACACAGCAGACCGTCTCGAGCACCAACCAGGTGCCAGGTGTCGGACTGGATCCTGGGGACGCAGCATGGACGCAGCACGCCTCTGGTCAGCCAGGGGCTCGGCAGCGTCCTGATCTGTGGTCTGGAGAGCCGGACGTGGGCCCCACTGGAGGATGGACGCTCGGCCTCCAGCATGGGAGCCCCTTGGGTGCCAGGCACTGAGCTACAACTTGAGACTCGGGAAGAAGCCAGCGCCCACCCTGCGGAGCTCAGGGATCGAGGGGGCAATAAGCAAGGGAGCAGTGCGGCAGTCATCGCGATGCAGTGTGATGAATTCCACAGTGCAGGATGCTGTGCTGCACGGTAAGAGCCGCCATCCATCACGCTTCCCAGGTGCCAGGCCCAGAAGAGGCACTTACGTGCATTATGTCCTTTCCGCTTCACCCTCGCCGGGAAACCAACGTGTGCCTGCCACCGTTAGTTTCTGCTGCTTCTGCCTAACGCTGGGCTGCTGTTTACTTGAAATCTTTCTTGCACCAATTCATATCCTTAAGCTGGGTCTTTGCCCTAGATAGCAAACTCTGCAATCGTAAGGCTGAGGAGCCAGTTGTATGTATGTGCCACGTTTTAATGCCTCATGGTGGACTGAATGTGTACTCCCAAACTTCATATGTTGAAATCCTAATCCCCAGTTTATACCCAAAGGACTTAAAATCAGCATATTTCAGTGATGTGGCCACATCAATGTTTATAGCAGCTCAATTCACAATACCCAAGCTATGGAACCAACCTAGATGCCCTTTGACAGATGAATGGATAAAGAAACTGTGGTATATATACACAATGGAATATTACTCAGCCTTAAAGAATGAAATTATGGCATTTTCTGGTAAATGGATGGAGCTGGAGAATATCATGTCAGGTGAAATGAGCCAATCCCAAACCAAAGGCTGAATGTTCTCTCTAATATATGGATGTTAATTCACAATAAGGGGGAGGGGCTAGGGAAGAACAGAGGTACTTTGGGTTAAACAGAGGAGAGTGAAAGGAAGGGAGGGGGTATGGGGGTAGGAAGCACAGTAGAATGAATCAGACGTTATTACCCTTTGTGCATACACAATTACATGACCAGTGTAACTCTACACCATGCACAACTGGAAGAATGAGAAGTTATACCCCATTCATGTATGATGTGTCAAAATGCATTCTACTGTCATGTATAACTAGTGAGAGCAAATAACAAATTAAAAAATTTTTTTAAAGTGGAATAGTAATTGGAGGAGGGAAAAAAATAAAAGCAATCCTAACCCTCAATCTGATGGTGTTAGGTTAGGCCTTAGAGAAGCAATTTAGGTCAGGAGGGTGAAGTCCTCATGAACCGGATTAGTGCCCTCATAAAAGAGGTCCAAGATTTCTAGCTCTTTTCTTACCAAAAAGAAGATGTTGGGGTGCTGCCTGGAAGAGGGGCCTCACCAAACCCCACCCACCATGCTGGCACACTTTAGACTTCCAGGCCCCAGAACAATAAGAAAAAAATTTTTGCTGTTTAAGGCACCCAGTCCATGGTCTTTTGTTACAGTAGCTCAAGCTGACTAAGACACCTTCAGAAAACAACTATGAAGTCAAAATTGAAATCTGTTTGGATACTACCTAAGTCATTTTGGATACCAGACACTGGGAAATTCCAGTTAAAGGACCTAGGGTGAGGATTGCCAGCTGTACACACAACAAGGTCAAGGTTTATTTTTTGCCCATGTCACATCCAAAGTAGGTGATTAGTAAGTGGGATTCTCCACTAAGTCAACCTGGACCCAGCAGCCTTCATTCCAAAGGTCCCTTCCACCTGGAGCCTTAGAGGCTGTCCAAGGATTCACTGTGTCCAACTGACATGCGAGGGAGGGGGCAGCCAACATAGCCCATTGGTCACATTCCATCCACCTGGCCCCACCTAAGAGCAGGGACACTGAGACTTGTGGTTCATCCATGGGCCCTGGAGAAAGGAAAGCAAGGCTGGGTGAAGGTCTAGCATTGGGGGTGGGGGCCCCGTGGCAGAGCACACGCCCAGCATTCATTCACAGGCTGTAGTTCAATCCCCAGCACATGGTGCAGGGGGATTTCTACTTTGGCAACACCAGAACAAGAATTTCCATTTTACAGATGAGAAAAAGGAGGCCTAAAAAGTTAAATGTCCTGCTTCAGTGACACAAGTATTAAGAGGTGAGGTTCAGGTCCAAGCCCAGGTCCAAGCCCAGGTCCAAGGTCAGATGCAGCCACACCCTCTGTGGAGACTCCACAGCTCTCCCTCCTGCAGCCATCTCACTCCAATCTCCAGACCTACACCTCAACCCTTCAGCAGATATCCTCATCTGGGTGTCCTCGGACACTAACCAAACACGTCCTGAGCTGAGGTCATCATTTCTCCCCATACCCCTGGACACATCACCTTCTCCTTTAGAATTTTGTAATAGAAAATGAGTCACTGACCAAGCAAGCCAGAAAGCTAGACCTTCTCCTAGAATTTTCCTGTTTCAGTTAGAATGCTTCTAACTGTAACAGGAAGTCCAAGTCAAAATGGCTTGAACCATCAGGGAACGTCCCAGCTCCTATCCAAACAAGCCCCTCAGATACAGCCATACGGTGGCTGGTTCTATGTGGTGGTCCAAGTGCAGCATCACAGAACCAGATCCCTCTGTCCTTCCTTGGCCACCCTCAGCCTGACTCCACCATGGCCCCAATGTGGAGGTCCTGGTTCCAGGAAACACACATAGATGGCAATGTCCAGAGGCAGAAAAGGAGAGTTTCTACTCAATAGTCTCCCTCCTGGCCAGAATGTCACATGCCATTCTTAAACTAGTCCTGGGCACAAACACCCCATGAACTTATCAGAATGGCTGAGATTGATAATGATGATGTGCCTTCTAGAGTTGTTTGGGGACTTGGCTGTTCTTGTTGCACTGGCCACCATAGATCACAGCCAAAATGGCGCTCTCTTGGCAAGAAAAATGGGAAGATGCGCATCTCTTCTTTGTTCCTGCTCTCCTGCCAATGTTATCTCCTTTCTCTTCGTTCCATACATCACTTTTGATTTTTGTTAGCTTTAGGCCACCATAATCCAAAACCTTAGCAAACTGGACAGACTTCTCCCAACAGGGAATGCCTTCCTCAACACCAAAACCAATCTCTTTCGATGCAAAAATGAAACACTTTCTCTTTCAAATTGTTTGTGTTGTCAAGTTGCCTAAAAAGTCTTTTCCATATAGATACATAAAGGTAAGTTTTATTCTGGTTTTGGTGCAAACTGTAAAAAATAAAGAGCTTCTAAAAGTGAGACATCAGAATTAATGGGTTGGTACTGTATGCGATGTTCCTGGCTTCTGGAAATAATGATGACTCAAATTGTTATAGAATCTGATTTCTGAAGATGCCTTAATTTGTTTTAAAGTGGTTCGTAGGAGATACAGAGCACATATATTAGTAGTTAAATGCCATTTGAAAAATTCATGAGAAGCATTATCACCAAAACAGAAATATATGTGTGTTGTACATATCAGAAACAACCCTGCAATCTTCCCACAAAAAACCCCTTCTACCTGAAGACATAAGTGCTGATTTTATTCTTCCTGTTGCCCAAACCCCAAACTTGATGCATTAGTTATGTTATAGCTGCATAACAAGTTATCCCCAAACTTAACAGCTTAAAACACTCACACCTTATCTCCCAGTTCCAGAGTGAAGAATCTGAACTGGCTCGGCGAGCTCCTCTGCCCTAGGGTCCCTCTCAGGCTGCAGTCACTATGGCTGGCTCTGCTCTCTCATCTCGAGACTGGATGAGGAAAAACCTGCTCCAAGCTCTTGTGGTTGTGGTGGGGTTCAGTTCTTCAGGGGTGTTTGACTGAGAGCTCAGTTCCTCGCTGGCTGTTGGCCAGGGCTGCCCTCAGGTCCTGACCACATGGACCATCCAAGGAGGCAGCTGGCTTCACTGATGCAGGCGAGCTGAGAGGCTGATGGAATCTCTTAGCAAGAACAAAGTCATAATCCTTTGTGACAGATCCCATCAACTTCACCACAATCTGCTCACTAGAAACAAGTCACTGACTCAGGAGGAGGAGAGCAGCCAAGGGCATGAGCACAGGAGGCAGGGATTGTGCAGCGCCACGTCCACGACCTCCTCCTTCTCTCACTCCCCACATCCATTCCATCAGGCACTCAACTGCCTTCAGAGCAACTGAGCCAGAATCCCCCAGTTGTCTGCTCCAATGTCACCTGTTCAGCGGCATTTGGCCATCCTACCTAAAACCACAACACCATAACATGCATGTTCCCATTCCTCTTCCATTTTTTTAGAGCCCTGATCACTGTCAGTTATTCTAGATATTTTGATCATCTTTTTTTTTTTTTTTTCAGTACCAGGGATTAAACCCAGGGACGTTCAACCACTAAACTACATCCCAGTCCCCTTTATTTTTTATTTAGAGACTAAGTTGCTTGGAGCCTTGCTAAGTTGCTGAGGCTGACTGTGAGTTTGTGATCCTCCTGCCTCAGCCTCCCGAGCCGCTGGGATTACAAATTTGAAAACACATGGAAATGTACCCTCTTCTTTCAAAAGCCCCAATACAACAAGGAGAACCTTATTCAAAGATCCGCAGAGATCCCACCATCTATGCTCACAGGAGGAGGGACTCTGCTGGCTTCCCTGGCCTCTGGAATTGAGCCCGTCACAGCCTCAACCACCCAGCCCTGAGCCCCACTATCCCTAGACCAGATGAGATCAGGCAAAGGATGCCCTTCATCCAACCTCAGAACTCTAGGGTGGTCCCTGATTAAGCCTTGACGGCCACACTACATGGTCCTCCATGGCTAAAACCACAGGGAACTCTCTGCCAAGGAAGCCCTCAGCTCCAGAGACCCTGCCCACCCAAGGGCAGACCATGGTCATGGGTGGACAGCAATGGAAGGTAGCCCAGGACAGAAGGCACGGTGTGTATTTTTCTGCTTAATGACCAGTGTCCAAGAGGCTCAAGGGACTCTTTGTCAAGTTGAGCTACTCAAACTTTTCCACATCAGTATCCCTCAGAGCAGCTGAAAATGGTCTCCCAGCCTGGGGGGCTTGAGGACCGGGTCTGAAATTGACCAGGACGCCATCTTTAAAAAAAAAAAAAATCACTTAGATTTCACATATCCTTGGAAATTTTGCTACATTTGGTTTAATACAAAAATAATACTTTGAATTTCTTATAAAAGTTCTCTAAAAATTTCTATTTTATGTTTTTGACAAATACAACACTAAAAGCACAAGAAATTTTGGAACACTTTGGCTGAGTTGATGAGAGGTACCTGCTACATAGCAGATTCAGGACCCTGACGATTCTTTTCATGGTCTTTCAAGAATTCATATGCCCATAAATATTTGGGGGCAGAAGACAGATGGCAGGTGGCAGGGAAGTCACAGAGGAGAAAGTGCTGCCAGAGAGGATGTACCATGTCCCTTTGAGTCCCCTACTGTGGACAGTCCCTAAGTATCTTTCTACTGTGAAAGCAGCATCTGGTGTTTGAAGGTGCATTGTAACCATCTCTGATCTCAGACATCAGACCTCTGCCCACTCCTCCCATCCCTCCCCTCCCCATTCCTCCCTCTGCCTTGGAAAAACCTTTTCCAAAAGAAGCTGGGTGCAGTGGTGCACGCCTGTAATCCCAGCGGCTCAGGAGGCTGAGGCGGGAGGATCATGAGTTCAAAACCAGCCTTAGTAACTTAGTGAGACCGTGTCTCTAAATAAAATAAAAAAGGGCTGGGGATGTGGCTCAGTGGTTAAGCACCCCTGGGTTCAATCTCTGGGACCAAAAAAAAGTTTCCAAAAGGTATTTTCCTTGAACAAAGATGACCAATTCTTTTGTTCCTATTTCATCACTAAGGTTGTAACTTCTGTCACCTATAAGTGAGCTAAGCTCCAAAGACTCAGTCTCCATAATCAACTTGAGTCACTGATATCTCAAATTCCATTTCATGTCAATCAATTTCAGGTCAATTTTATCACACATGGTAAAAACAATAAAAGAAAATTCACACAAATTCAGTCTCACAGTAAAATCTGCTCCATAAGAACCTTTACCATCCAGTCGAAAGCTAAACCTACATGTTTGTCCTTTGTCCTGACACCTGACTGCTGAGATTGCCTCTTCCCCTGACAAAGGCTGCAAACCCTGTGTGGGCGTCATCCTTCCAAGTCACCCTCCAGTTCAGGATGAGGAACAGGGAAAGGCGCGGATCTGAATCACTGCGACTTCTCCTCTTCTCAACGCCCACTGAACACAAGCACCCATGACACTTCACCCGACTGGCCTCACCTTCACAACGTACTTGCACATTTTTTCCTCATCGACACTATGCTTGCTAAAATACAAATCAGGTTAACACCCCTTCCCTAGCGACCTGACCCACGGCGGCTTAACACACCTCTGTGTGGGATGGGATAGTGAGAGACCTTGGAGCTGGCTGCCTGGTGGGAATCCCTGCAGCCCACCTCTCTGCCCGCGTGACTTTGGCTCCTATGCTCTACGCGCCTCTGTTTCTTCATCTGTAAAATGTGGTTAATAGTAATGCGAATTTGAATGAATTAATCTGCCTGTGACTACAGGACAGATGTGCTACCTGTGTGAGCTGTTACTGAGGCTCATCATATCTAAGATGCCACTAATTGCAGCATGCACCATTATTTAATATACCGCTAAGAAGGAAAGAAAGGTCGCTAGTTAAATTATGATGCAATACTTCTGTATCGCTTAAAATTTGTGTTTTAGGCTCACTGAAAGTATTCATTAGGATTTATTTAGACATGTCACTTTGGGGTACATCTAAAGAGGAAAATATGAATAAGATAAATTGGTTAAGTGATTCCCAAAAGTTCTTGGCAGAGTCCAAATTGTCTGGTGATTTTAACTCAGTCTTGCCAATGTTTGTATTTTTTAACACAAACCTGCCCTCTTGCCATCCACAGTGTTGGTGAGGAAATGTTTCTTGCAGTGTTTTCCCAGGCTCCTGATGCTTGTTCAACAATTTCGTTGCTGGAACTTTCTGGAGCTCTCTAGAAATGTCATCTATGACAAATGTGATATGACCTTGTGTCAATGACCATGAGACATTGATCACCAGACCCATCCTGGAGTTGGGATGTAGCTCAGTGGTAGAGGTTTTGCCCAGCAAGAGAGAGAGACCCTCGGTTCATCCCCAGCACTACCAGGGGGAAAAAGGATATCCTCATTACTTTGCTGCTAAAAATGTGTGTGTCTTAGAATCAATGAAATGTGTTTGTATTGGTACATTTTCATTATGAACAGAGCAAAGGAAGCTTTGCTACGGGGGTCAAATCTTCAATGCCCATGCCTACATCCAACTGTAAAGCAAAAACCTTAAATCTTGGTCAGTACGTGAACCTTTGTGCACATTCAATTCATCACTTCATAGGGCACGTTTTCAGTCTGCTGCTTAATTTTGACCCAAATCAGGTTCATCTAAGTTTTCACTCAAGTTTCTCCTGGGATGTGCAGGTCACCGTCCCAGCAGCTCTGGGGAGGACCTGCGAGCCTGTTTTCACCTACGTGTTTGATCAGGCACTTGAAGGTGGAGGGAGCAGGCGCAGTGAGGATTTCCTCCAGTCTGCCCTCTCTGGGCCACCCTTGACTTTGCCCGTGATTCCCTTTGCACACGTCCCTACGCAGATTGGCACCTGGGGTCCTGGACTCAGGAGGCACCACAGTCACCTGAAGAACGTGGTAAAAGGCAGAAAAGACTACATCAGGTTCTGGGTGTGAGACCCAGACCTGCCCCCTTCCCATGATTCTGACAAATTTGGGAGACCCAGCTCTGGGGCAAAAATGGTAGGAAAGATGGATGAAAATGGGCTAAAGATGGAATCAAGGACATGGAGGGCAGGGGAGCACAGGAAGGGTATTTCTACAGAACACATTCTCTAAAAGGGGCTCCTTTCCATCAGCGCTTTAAAGGTAACGCTTGACTCTGCCGTGCTGCTAAAGCACGAGGTCAGACCTGCGGAAGGTGCTGGAAGGGCTTGGGTGACGAACTGGGTCGGGACTCCAGTCCCAGCGGCACAGTCTTCTGGAAGTGGGGTGGTTAGCGCAGGAGGAGCCCAGCACCTTGCAGAGACCCCGAGGGACCTTGTCCCTTTCTGTCCCCCTACCCTGCCGCACGCTTAGCGTCAGTTTCAGGGTTAGACTGGCCCCCTCAAGATGGGAGGTCGCTGCCAAGGAAACAGGACTAAGGTGCTCTCCGATCAGACCCCGGAGAACGGCAAGCAGCTGCTTCACCTGCTCCGAAATCACCGGGGGCTCCCTGGAAGAAAAGAATCAAAGAGTCCACTGTAAAATCCTTCGACGGATATTTTTACCTACTCATAATCCCAGCAGTTTTACAAAGGAACTATTTTCATTTATTAATTATGGCTTTCTAATTTTAATTTTTATAAACCCACATAATGTTTACACAGTCATAATCACTATATATATATACATATATATATTTCTGTGAACACTTTTTCTCTTAATATTATTCTGCAATCTTTCTACACATTTTATAGTTTCTGTACTATTTTATGTAACAGCATGGCGTTGCTTTTTACTGATAGAGCGCAGCTCACTTAACAAAACTGCGATTTCTTCCAGTTACTCGCTGCTATGGGCAATGCCGCGATGAGTCTTTTGCATTTGGCATTTTCAGTTATCTGCTGTTTAAACCAGCTTTTATTTTCTTTGCTGCCTTGTAAAGAAAGAACTTTTCCAAGAGCTTCCAGCAAATGCTTGCTCAGGGGCATCGGGTCACATGTCCTTTCTTGAACCAATCACGAGAAGCTCCACCCCCAGAGCGGCGCTGAGTAGCGCAGTGCCCCTAGCGGGTGCCCGGCGAACTTTTGGACTTCTGGTGAAGAATGAATGAATGAATGAATGAATGAATGAATGAATGAATGAATGAATGAGTGAATGAATGACATCTACTTCCAGTGAACAAGTACATCACAGCACCCTCGAATCTTGGCATCCCAAAGTTGTCACCTGAATTTCTGATTCTCATTGTATTTACTGGCTCAACTCATGGCAGAGAAGCCAGCCTTTCACAAAAACCTTTAAACTCACCCAAGAAAGAATTCTAGTCAGTCACAAATCTAAAGAGTGGAGGAGAAGGAGGAGGTCAACAAGGAGAAGAAAATCTTGCTGGTCCCAGCGGAAGAAACAATCCTGAAAATGTGTAGGGCTCTTCAAATTAATTTCTACTGGCTTCGTTAATTAACGAGATTGCTATTACAGCATTGATTTTAATCAAACTTGATCAAATCAGTTTTCCGGTTTATACCGCTCCTGATGAAGAGTAGGAGATGAATAGCAGACACTTATAGACACGTGGAGGTCCAAACCTTTATATGCATGGACTCACATAATCTCCCCACAACCCCATCAAGGAGGGATTGCTGTTCTCCTGATTTTGCACATAAGGAAACTGGAGTGTGGAGAGGCTATGCAATTTTAGACACTGGGCAAGATCCTGAAGCAGAGGGCACTGTCCTCCCACTTGGGCACACCAGAGACCCCTGTTTAGGTGTGTTTTGCGGTTGTTCTACATATAACCTAGTTTTGTCTTGAGCCTTTAAGATTGGGCACTTCTTGGCTAGGCTAGGATGGGCTATTCCACTGTGACAAGCAGTCCCCCAAATCTGCCAGTTTCTTTCTTGCTGGAACAGTAGGTGAATCCAGTGACAATCCTGGGAGCTGTCCTCCATGGGGTGGCTCACGATCCAGGCTAGTCGATCCATCACAAGAGAAGACCTCCATGCTTATGGCAGGGACAGACAGGGGCTGAAGCTCCCCCAGGGGCCTTGTGCTTCCACCAGGAAGTAACACTCCTTGCTTCTGCTCACTCCTCATTGGTCAGCTCTGGTCACTAGTCACGTCCCGACCCAAAGAAGTAGAGAAGAACTGGGGATTGATGGCACCCGTAACGTTTGTGTGTTATACTCACCCATTCATTCCAAAGCACCTTGTAGGTAAAAAGGCAATATTTTAGACTAGGTGTCTTAAGTCTGCTTGGGCTGCTATAAAAATACCATAAACTACATGGCATTTAGCAAACAGGAATTTATTTCTCCCCTTTCTGCAAGGTGGAAATCCTAAATCAACACGCCAGCCTATCTGGTGTCTGGTGAGGGCCTGTTTTTTGGTTCATTTGACACCTGAATTGCAGGGTCCTCACATGACAGAGGATCTTTCTGGGGCTGCTTTTACAAGGGCACACATTCCATCTATGGTCCACCTTACGACCTCATCTCACCCTCACAGCTCCCCAAGGTCCCCCCTCCTGATACCATGGTCTTGAAGGTTCAGATCTGCACATATGAATGGGGTGTGGGGTGGGGGCACAAACACTCAGATGCTAGGGATAGAAAGATAAAAGATAAAAGCCCTTTTCCAATCCTCCTTTATAAAAACTATCTTCTGGGGAAGAATGGAGAAAGGATGGATTGTATAGAGGAAAATGAAGGGTGGGGAGGCAGCGGGGAAGGAAAGATAATAGAATGAGACAAATATTACCCGGTGTACATGTATGAATACACAAATTGTATGATTCTACTTTGTGTACAACCAGAAAAACAATAGTTGTACTCCATTTGTGTACAATGAACCAAAATTTAAAACATAAATAAATAAATAAATAAACTTTTAAATTGGAAACAAAACAAAACAAAACAATCTTCTTCCCGTTGTGGTAGGCTGATGAGGGCCAGGTGGGAATCTTTGAAACCTGTGACTAGGTGACCTTGTATGGTGAAAGGGAATTCACAGATGCTATTAAGGATATTGAGATGGGATCATAATCCTGGGTTATCTGGATGGACCCAAGATGATCATGAAGATCCTTAAATGAGACAAGAGGGTGAGTTAGCAGTAAGAGGTGAGAGAGGGGCCACAGGTGGGTGAGCTCTGGAAGGGGGGCAAGGCAGGAAGTGGATCCTCCCCTGCGTCTCCAGGAAGAGCTCTTCTCTGCTGACACCTTGATCTAGGCTCTGACCTCTGGGGCTATGAGAGAACACACTGGTGCTGTTTTAAACCACTGCGTTTGTAGCAGTTGTTTCAGCAGCAACAAGGGACAGATACAGCTACTGCCAGGGCTGGGAGAGAAGAGAACAGGGGTGGCAGGAGTGGTCACGTGACTGCCCCACCATGGGACTGCCTTCCGGTCTGTCTCCCAGGATTGAAATTGCTTAGAGCCACGAGATGAGCTCCATTCTTATCTTACTCTGACAGTTGGGAACCTCAGGCTCCCAAGGTTAAGAAATGGCCCTAGGGGAGCACCGTAGAGAGTCAGGATTTGGACTCACACCAGAATCTGGCAAGGATGCTGTACAAGTCTGGCCCAAGGCACACTGTTAGTGGCAGAGACCGGAAAACCTTAAAGGATACCCGGTGGGGGAGATGCCTGGGGGCTGGAGCTAGTGGGGAGTGTGGCTTTGAGGAGTCAGATCTGGAGGAGATTACAGCCCATGGTTGACTCTTCAGGATTCTGCTCCAGGCCGGGTGGGGGTGTGACTGCCTCCTAGGCAGAGCTGAGTGTGGGTATTGTCCTCTGAGCAGTGTTCTCTGGTGCTTCTGACATCTGGCAGGAGCCTCCAGTTAGCATGGCCTTACAGCCTCTTTGCCTCTATCTACAGGGAAGACTGAGAAAATCTTGCCACGTCTACCATCCCAGAACCCAGGGATCCTTGCAGAGTCCAAACTCTGAAGAAGAGTGTCTCCCTTGTAAGAGTGAAATTCTCCCCAGGCCTCTCACTGAACTGAACCTCTGGGAACAACTGTATGTCCTGAGTGCCACCTAGTGGTGCCCAAGCCCCCCGGTGTTTTTTACTTCTAGAACCTGGTCTTGAGAAAGGTGGTCCCACTGCTCTTACTCTGAGGTATCTTCAGGAACACCTGGGTGACTTAGACAGCCACTAGCCCTCTCTGGTTTCAGGATACTTCAGAGGAACCCAAGGTGATTGTTAACCGAGAACTCCATAGACCTACATTGGGACTCTGCCATCCTAGATGCTGCCTGAGCGTCTGGGATGCCCCCCTGGGTTAAGGCACAGAATCGTGTCTTTTGTCCTTTATCTGCCAAAGTGAGGGCAGGAAGGCAGGTGGGGGAATCAGCATCTCATCACAATGTGAGAGGAGCTAATAGAGGAAAAGGGGTTTTAAAAAGCTTCCTGAGAACACACGCGTTACCAACTTGGAAAAAACAGATCAATTCCTTGAAAAATACAAATGATTACAACTCACCCAATATGAACCAGATCGTTTGAATATAGCTACAACTGTTAAGAAAATTGAATTTGTAATCTTAAAATTCACAAAAAAGAAATCTCCAGGACCAGATGGTTTCACTGGAGAATTCCAACAAATGTTTAAAGAAGAATTAACACCATCTCTGTACGTTCTCTTTCAGAAGAGGAGGAAATGCTTCTCAATTCATTTTCTAAAACCAGCATTACCCTGTTATCAAAACCAAGGAAGTACAAAAAAATAAAACTACAGATCAATATTCCTCATGAACATGGGCATGAACACCCTTAAGAAGACACTAGCAAATAGAATTCAGTGACATATTACAAGAATTATACACCATGACCAAGTGGAGTTCATTCCATGGATTCAAGATTGACTGAATACCCCCAAATCAATCAATGCAAAATACCACATTAACAGGCTATAAAAGAGAAATCATATAATCACATAAATTAATGTAGCAATAGCATTTGACAAAATGCAATGCCCCTTCATGATAAAACTCTCAGAAAAATGAGAACAGAGGAGCACTTTCTTAATTTAATAAAGAACATCTACAAAAACTACAGCTAATGTACTTACTAGTAAAAAACTGAATATTTTCCCCATAAAATTGTGAACATGGCAAAAATGTCCCCTCTCACCACGCTTATTCCACAGAGTGCTACAGTTCCAGCCAGTGAAATAAGGCAAGAAATGAAACAATAAATAATAAAGACATACAATCAGAAGGATGTGTTTGCAGATGGGATGCTTGCAGCTGACATGATTGTCAATGTTAAAAATCACCAGTGAATCTACACACGCATTGTCAGGTCAAATTGGGCAGCTGCAGGGGGAGGGAGCACGGTCACCTAGCAACACACTGTGCCAGAAGTGACCAATGAGGCAGACCTGCTGACCCTGACGTCCACCTTGGGTCCACCTTTTCCTGGGCAGGACTCTTGACCCCTTTCCTCTGTATAAAAACCCTAAGCAGCCCAAGCCACGTGCGATTTCTTCTGGCTCTCCCACCCCGACTTTCACCCCCAGGGGGCTGGAGATTTTGCCCGGGACACAGACTCCAATAAATCTCAAGCCACTACTTTTGTCTGACTCTGGTGAATCCGCCTGGCGAGCTTACTCCTTTGGCCACCCGCCGCCCCTTTGCGAGCTTTACCCGCCACCGCTTTTCACGAGCTTTACACACATACACACACACACTCCTCAAACTAATAAGTTAGGACACAGGATATAACATAAATACATAAAAATGAATCATATTTCTAAATGGTCAAGCAGTAAATACATGAATATAAACATTTAAAATACAAATTGCAATTGCTCACAAAAAGATAAAATACTTAGGTGTAAACCTATGAAAATATCTACAAATCTTTTAAAAATGCTGAAAACTACAAAATATTTGTGAAAGGAATCCAAGATCTAAATATCTGAAGAGACATACCATGTTCATGATTCAGCACATTCAACATAGTAAGGATGTCAGCCCTGGGCTAAACCAATATGTGGAGTTCATCTCATCCCTACCAAACTCCCAGCAAGATTTTTGTAGCTATAGAGAAGATTATTCTAAATTTTCCATGGAAAGGAAAAGGAACTAGGATAGTTTAAACACCTTTGAAGGAGAAAAATAAAGTGGGAATTAATCTACTCATGTTTAAACCTTTTTTTTTTTTTTTGTGGAACCAGGGATTGAACTCAGGGACACTCAGTCACTGAGCCACATCCCCAGCCCTATTTTGTATTTTATTTAGAGACAGGGTCTCACTGAGTTGCTTAGGGCCTCGCTAAGCTGCTGAGGCTGGCTTTGAACTCGAGATCCTCCTGACTCAGCCTCCCAAGTTGCTTGGATTACAGGCGTGCGCCACCGCGCCCGGCTCACTTTGCCCATCTTAATGCTGACCTTGTAATTGATTGAAGTGGACTTGACATGAGGCAATGGAGAGTGATAGGGACTGAGATTAAATGAAGAAAGAATGACAAATCCAACTTACTTTTTTTTTTTTTTTGCGGTACTGGGGATTGAACCCAGGGGCACTCAACCACTGAGCCACATCCCCAGCCCTATTTTGTATTTTATTTAGAGACAGGGTCTCACTGAGTTGCTTAGGGCCTCGCTAAGTTGCTGAGGCTGGCTTTGAACTCACGATCCTCCTGACTCAGCCTTCCAAGTCGCTTGGATTACAGGCGTGCGCCACCGCGCCCGGCTTGTTTAAACCTATTATAAAGCCAAAGCAACCAGGAATATATGGTATTGGCAGACGAAGAGACACACAGATCAGTGTAGAGGAGAGAGCCCAGAAGCAGACTCACACAGTAGTCTCTGTCACCCACTGTCAGTGGAGCCCACTGTCACCACTTCTGTTCAACATTGTGCTGGAAATGCCAGCCAGAGCAATTAGACAGACCACAGAAATTAAAGGTATATGAATAAGAAAAGAAGAACTCAAACTGTCACTATTTGTTGATGACATGATCCTATATTTAGAGGATCCAAAAAAACTCCACCGGAAAACTTTTAGACCTAATTAATGAATTCAGCAAAACAGCAGGATATAAAATAAACACACATAAATCAAATGCATTTGTCTACATAAGTGATGAATCATCTGAACGTGAATTGAGGAAAACAACTCCGTTCAAAATAGCCTCAAATAGAATAAAATATTTGGGAATCAATCTAACAAAAGAGGTGAAAAAACTCTACAATGAAAACTGCAGAACTTTAAAGAAAGAAATTGAGGAAGATCTTAGAAGA
This sequence comes from Glaucomys volans, assembly GCA_020662805.1. Taxonomy (NCBI): domain Eukaryota; kingdom Metazoa; phylum Chordata; class Mammalia; order Rodentia; family Sciuridae; genus Glaucomys; species Glaucomys volans. The sequence goes on along the minus strand of JAJEJO010000446.1, from coordinate 1,004,900 downwards.
TGGAAAGATCTTCCATGTTCTTGGATAGGCAGAATCAATATAATCAAAATGACCATACTTCCAAAGATGCTATACAAATTTAATGCAATTTCAATAAAAAATCCTATGACATTCCTGACAGAAATAGAAAAAGCAATCATGAAATTCATATGGAAGAACAAAAGGCCCAGAATAGCCAAAACAATCCTGAGCAAGAAGAATGACGCAGGAGGTATCACAATACCAGACCTTAAACTCTACTATAGAGCAATAGTGATAAAAACAGCATGGCATTGGCACCAAAATAGACAGATAGACCAATGGTACAGAATAGAGGACCCAGAGACAAACCCACGCAAGTACAGTTATCTCATACTAGACAAAGGTGCCAAAAACATACAATGAAGAAAAGATAGCCTCTTCAACAAATGGTGCTGGCAAAACTGGAAATCCATATGCAATATAATGAAATTAAACCCCTATCTCTCACCCTGTACAAAACTTGACTCAAAATGGATCAAGGATCTAGGAATTAGACCTGAGACTCTTTGTCAAATAGAAGAAATAGTAGGCCGGAATCTTCTTCATATTGGCTTAGGACCAGACTTTCTCAACATGACCACAAGAGCGCAAGAAATAAAAGGAAGAATCAATAAATGGGACGGAATCAAACTAAAAAGCTTTTTCTCCACTGATTTTTGAAAGGATCAAAAGTAACTCCATGGAGGGAAAGATCGTCTTTTCAAGAAATGGTGCTGGCACAATTGGATATTCATAGTCGCAAAGTAAACAAATACCCAAACTCTCAACCCAAACCATGTATTTTATACAAAAATTGACTCTAAATGAATCATGGGCTTAAATATAAAATGCAAAACTTTTAGCAAGAAATAAGAGAGAAATCTTTGGGACCCAGGGCTAGGCAAAGAGTTTTTAGACTTGATTCCAAAAGGATTATCTAGAAAAGGAAAAAATTGATACATTAGATTTCATCAGAACTAAAAATTTTCCTTTTCTCTGCAAAGGATCCCATTAAGAGGATGTAAAGACGGGGAGGGAGTGGTGGGAGATATTTGCAGGCTACCTGGACAACAAAGGACTAGTATCCAGACTATATAAAGAACTCTCCGCATTCCGTGAGAAAGACAATCCAGTTAGAAAATGAGCCAAAAACAGAACATTCATCAGAGAAAATATGAATAACCAGCCCACGAAAAGGTGTTCAACATGGTTAGCCATTTGGGAAATGTCAACGGAAACCACATTGAGAGATCATCGCACCCCTGTCCAAATGACTAAAATAAAAAACAGTGACATCATATGCAGACGAGGATGCAGAGAAATTCATCCACTTGTGAGTTGCTGGTGGAAATGTAAAGAGGTCCAGCCACCCTGGAAAACAGTCTGGCCGTCACCTTTAAAATTAAAGATGTCCTGACTGGGGCTGTGGATCAGTGGTGGAGCGCTTGCCTAGCCTGCGTGAGGCACTGGGTTCCATCCTCAGCACCACATGAAAATGGATACATAATATAGAGGTATTATGTCCATCCACAATTAAAACATTTTTTAACAATTAAAGACATCTTTAAGTAAATTGAACATGCAGCAACCACATGACCCAGACCAAGGCACACCTGAGCATTGCTCTCAGAGAAGTGAAAACTTCCGTTCACACAAACACCTACACGTGACTATTCATATCAACTTTCTCTGTAAAAGTGGAAGACATCCAGGTGTCCTTCAACAGGTGAAGCTGAACAGTTGTGATTTGTCTACACCACCGAAACCAGTCAAGTGGCAATGGACCCCCAGAGAAATATGCTGGGTGATGGAAAACCCAGTTTCCAAAGCTTCCGTGCCTTCTGATTCCATTTGTATAACGTGCCTGAAATGCAAAGTTACAGAAATGAAGAACCAATCAGCGGCTTCATGAGTGAAGGGGAGCAGGACTAGGAATCCTTGTGGGGATGGACATGTCTGGATCTTAATTGTGTCAACGTCAGTGTCTTGGTCATGAGATGGTGTTCCCACAGCTTTGCCCTGCATTGGGATCATGGCGAGGGCCAGGTACAGGAGACATAGGATCTTCCTATATAATTGTTTACAGCTGTATTTAAATACGTAATTCTCCCAAGATTAAAAGCTTAAAGAATTACTAGTGCACACACCACCTAAACTATTAGGAAGAAGTAGGAGGCAGCATTTCTTTTCTTTCCCATCCCATTTGCTGCCCATGTGTAATGGCTAATTAGAATTGTCAACCTGATTGGATTAAGAGATGCTGTTGATTAAGAGGCTCCTGGGTGTGTCCATGAGGGCGTGTCTAGGAATGATTGGCAGATGGGATAGGAACTGAAGTGGAGACCCTGCCTAAGTATGGGCAGCACCGCCCAATAGGATGGAGTAAAAGCTAGAAGAACAAGGAAGCAGATGCAGATGCAGATGCAAGCTCGACTCTTCTTGAATGGGTCCTTGATTTCTGCTTCCATGGCCTGAGGATATCTGACTCTCGCTTCTTCCCTCTTCCAAGGCGGACTCTGCCAGTGATTCTCCAGGGAGCTTCCAGAAGCCTTGGTCTCCGACTAGGGTAGCACAGTTGATCCTTCTTGTTCTGGGGCTTCCACCTCTTGGACTGCACGGCTGCTGGTTCTTCCAGCTCTCCAGCTGCAGATGGCCATTGTGGACTATCCAGCTTCTGGTGGTGTAAGCCAATCTAATCAATCCACTTTTATAATCATATTCCCTGTTGATTCTGTCCCTCTAGAGAACCCCGACTAATACACCATTCCTTCTGGCAAAAAGGTAAACTGAGGCACAGCAAAAAAATTTTTTTCTGAGTCTCATTAAGCAAACAGGGATTCATGACTCGGGCAGCTCCAAATCAGAGGCACTGGGAATGCTCCAAGAGTGGACATCACAGGACGCTCACGGGCATAAAGCAAAGCAAATACTTGATCTGCTGCAATTATACATTTTTTTTTTTTTTTTTTTGGAACCAGGGATTGAACTCGGGGCATTTAACCACTGAGCCCCATCCCCAGCCTTTTTTTATTTTCTATTTAGAGACAGGGTCTCACTGAGTTGCTTAGCGCCTTGCCATTGCTGAGGCTGGCTTTGAACCTGGGATACTCCTGCCTCGGCCTCCTGAGTCACTGGGCCACCGCACCTGCTCATACAGTTTCCTGATTTCTCTCCCTGGGAAGCCCCTCGCTATATAATCATGATCAAGTTAGCCCTCTCTGATTGCTTAAGTGCCCGACCCTTTGAGTTCTGCTTTTCTTTAATGCAGGTGTTCATAAGACACGGCTCAAGTCGAGTTTTGTCTTTGCTTGATCAGGTAATGCTGCTTATGAGGCCTGACTGGCTTTGCCTGCTCAGGATCCTTCGTGCTGGTCTCCATTTTACTTCAACATGATGTGGTGACGAATCCGCTGGGAAACTTTTTTAAAATGAACCATCAAAACCCAAGTTCTGCTTGGCTTGACTCACATGGTCCAGCGTAGGGCCTGCGCATCTGCCGTGCGTTGTGTGGGCCCTGGGTGGTTCCCAGTGGCGGCTGGGTGGAGAACCACTTTGCCAAATGCGGAGCCCCCACAAAACACCCAGGACAGTGCTTTTCCAAGTGTGGTCCCGGCAGGCCAGCAACCCCAGCTTCCCCGAGAGCTGGTTAGCAATGCCATTCCCAGGTCCCGCCGGCACCTCTGGACCCGATCCTGGGGTGGGCCCAGCGACTGTGCCGTAACACACCTTCCTTCTGCTCAGGACTGTGAACAATCCTCAGCAAATGAATCAACGGCGGCTGATTCACAAGCTAGGAAACGCATCTGGTTAAGAGGCATCGAAAACCTTGTTTGGCCTCCCCAGTGATTTTTTTTTTTTCAAGGCAACATAAGAACAAAAGCAAGATCCCATTTGATACTGTTTCCCCATTAGACTGTGGTCCACAGGACTGTGTGTTTTGTATTATGGCCTTATCTACAGTCTTGTATACAATAGGTGCTCAATAAAGGGAGGAGAGAGGAGGAAAGATGGGCAATGCTGGCGATGCTCCTCCGTATTGCTCAACCACTTCATCACCATCTTTTATTAGGAACCCCTTGTCCTGGCTCCTGGTGGACCAGGATCCCGGTTCTGACCGCTCCAGATGACAGCTACTTACGTACAGATGGTTCTAGATCAGTGAACCACGCGCTTGCCCTGTGTGTGACTGTACCCTGTTCCCCCGTGGAATCCAAGCAGGCAGAGCCTGGATGTTAAGTGAACTGTGCTGAGTTCCAGTCCTCCGGGTTCAGGCCCTGTATCTCCTGGACGGGAACTTTCTATGTTCTCTACCTGTGTCCGCATCTGGAAATGGGCATAGGGATAACCAGGCCCCACCTCGTGGGGTCGCCGTGAGAATTTAACATGAGTCGCTGCACGAGAGTCACTTAGATTGGTGACATCAGCTAGGATTATATTCAAGGAGGAGAGTGCACAGACCCCACTGAGGGATTGGGAGTGACCTCGTGGTGACTGGGAGCTGCAGGTGCCTGAGCTTTCTGGAGGGTGGACGGACAGCAGTCTCCTGCTACCTCCAAGGGATCAAGAGGGAGCTCACAGGGCCAGGAAGGTGTCCCAGGAAGGCTGCGGCTGCCCCTGGCTTTCCCTTACCCCCCGCCACTGCTCATTTCCCCGTGGAGACCAGAGGCACCCGTCCCCTGGGGTCCTTGGGTTCAGCCCACTGTTCTTTCACAGGGCTGTGACCTGAGTGGGGCCAGGAGCCCTCAGAGGCCACTCTGATCCCTGCTGAGCCCTCAGGCCCTTCCTGTGACACAGGCCAGCCTCAGTTCTCTAAGGAGGTGACGTGACTAATCTCAACGAGTCCAATCAGCTTTCCCATCAGCACCAGTCCTGCCTCCTGTCTGGGCCTGGCCTTCCTCAAGGAGGCCCTGCTGGCTGCCTCCTCCCTGGAGGGTCATGAACCAGGAAGCGGAAGTGCCCTTCGCACAGTGGCTCCTCCGAGTGCCCCCCAGGCCTCCCCTCTCCCCGCAGCCCCTGACCAGAGGGAAGGGAAGAGCAGCTGGATTGGTGTCAGGTCCCGATCGCCCTCCTCATCCTGTCCTGTACTGGGCCCCACACAGGCCCTCAGTGGTCCCAGAGACCCTCGGGCTCCCTGCTGGGAGGCCTAAGTGGCCTTGTCCTTTTCCCCGTGGAGTTAAGCACTGAGGCAGGTGACGAGCACCATCTGGAAGAGAGTGAGCGCTTCTCAAACCCAAGAGGCTGAGTGGCCTGGGCTCCCCTCCCTGCCCCCAGGGGACCATCTCGCTGTGGTCCCCGTCCCTGGGGGCCATGCCACTGACAGCGCTTCATCAGCTTATTTATTTCTCAGTTTCCCTGAGACCATGAGGGGTTTGAGGGCAGGGACCTTGCCCCTCAATGGTTTGTTCAGGGAACCCCCACCTGTGACGTTCCAGTACTCAGCCACAGGGGGACAGAGGTGAGTGTGCCTCAGCCCCCGAGAGTCACCATCCAGGAGCCTCCCGTCCTGCTGGCCCTGCACCCTGGGCATTTGGCACGGTCCACGTGTCTGTGGGAGGAAAATCCCTGAATGACCCCAAGTCGGGTGGCAGAAGGTGCCGCCACCAAGACCCACCCTAGTCCTGCAGCAGTGAGTGAGCGAGGGGCAGGGTGGGGACAGGTGGCCTCTGACAGGTGACACAGGGCTGGCGGCCTGTCGCTCCTGCCTTGGGTGGGGGACCTCAGAGCTGGGACGTGTCTTTCCAGCGGTGGGGACGTGTGAACCGTGTTCTTTGATGTCATTTTACTTCTTTCTTCTCTTTAACGGAAGCAGCATGAGCTGGTGTTCGCTGCTCGGGAACTTCGGTTTCTTCTTCCCAATTAACAGCACCAGCGAACGTTTTCCATCTGGTTAAACTTTGAAGTCAAGCTCTGCTCTCGAGGCGTGATGTCCCACTGTTCCAGTGGATGGGCCCTGAAACTAGTTCCCTGGAGTGGGATCTTAGGTTGCTTCCTAATGAATTGCACTCTAATGAATATTCTTGTCCCTAAATTCCTAAGGGGAAAAAAACATCCTGGAAGAGGAGCTGCTGAATCAGAGCCTGCTCACGTTAATGACGGCAGGTACTCCCTGCAAATCGCTTGGAGAAAGCATCATACGGTAATGATGAGCCGATGACCTGGGAGCAGCGGGGGACAATCTCATCCCGTGACTCACCTCCTGCCGTCCTGGGCAGACCCGCCATGCAGCCCACCACTCCTACTTCCTCCTAGAAGCACAGGCGCATCCCCAGGAGTGAGAGATGGAGGTCACAACAGGCTTCACCACCCTGCATTTGGGAGCTCGAGGTATGTGTTTAAGAAGGAAAAACTTTGTTTTCAGAATTTTGCAGTTTGGATTTATGCAGAAAGAGTGCACACTCGTGTGTAGTCGCTGCTGCTTTGCAAGGGGGATTGGCTTAGAGGGACAGACGGAGGCAGTGCAGGATAAGGACCAGGTCACCTGCTGGGGAGGACTATCAGAGCCATACCTACATCTTGACCTCCCCGATGACAAGCTGGCCAACCCTGGACCAGTGGCTTGCCCTCTCTGGGCCTCAGATTTTTCATCTCTGAAGAGTAGGCACCTTCCCGAGCCTGTGGAGATTACAAAGACCGTCCACTGCTCAGCCGCATCCCTCACCAGTGTGGAGTAGATGAGCTATAATCAAACTCGCTTTAGTAAACAGCAGCGCTGGAACGTGACAGCCCCGGCTCTCCTGCCACACCAGGAGGACCCACTGAGCCTGAGACCCTTCTGGGTCGCCCTCGGAGCCAAAGCCCAGAATTTCCTCTAGAACTCACCTAAGCGGAGGCCCAGAGGTTTGGGTGGAAGGCAGACCCACGGTGGAACTGGCTCCTGCCCACCAGGAGGCCCTGGCACTCTGCCTCCCTGTGTCCTAGCTGGGGGTGGCAATGTCCAGGCCAGCCCTGCCTGGACCTGTCAGACCTATTTTGGAGTCCCAGGAGCCAGGTGGCTGTAAAGGAAAGACTACACAGGTCCAGGAACGGGCGGGACCCCAGCACGTCCTGCAGAAGGGACCTGCCAGTCACAGGACAGGGTCCCCGGAGGGAGAGGGCATGAGAACCGACAAAGAGCTGATGCCCTGAGCAGACCACAGCCAGGGGCAGGGAAGGAGGGGTGGAGGCAGAGTGGCCAGGGGCTCACAGGCCTGCAGGGACACTGGCGTGGGAGGGGGACCCCCACATAGCCCCATTCACACAGCCTGGGGAGCCCAGAACTACGCCCTGGGTTGTTTGCTAAACTGAGGCAAAAGGAAGAGGGAAGGGAAGGGGCAGAAACAGAAGTCTGGAAGTCGCCTGTCCCGGGTCGCCCCGGTCAGTGTCCCCACATGGACTGCAGCACCTCGCCCACTGCAGGCTCTTGGCCCCAAGAACCCTTCCTGAGACCAGCTGGCGTTTGCCAGGAACAATCCTGCCAGGTTGAGTGGTTCTGCCCCAGGTGGAAGGTGGGAAGTTTCAGGCCTTTCCCAGCTCACCCCAGACCCGGGGACGGCGAACTGGAGGCTGTTCAGAAAGGACTGCAGGTTAAAACTTGCTCTAGAACCCTCTGTAAGACATCAGCAAGGGTGTTTCCTGGTTGCTCAGAAGACTGCTAATTGAATTTATTCATTATTGTAGCTATTATCCCATCTCACTGGCTTCCCATGTGACATTTCCAGACTTGAGCCACATCCACCCTCCCACCACCCTCTCGTGACCTCCCGTCCCTCTTCCATTTTTTTTTTTTCTTTGTTCCACATATGAGAGAAAGCATGTGGGATTTGGGTTTCTGTGTCTGGCTTATTGTTTTATCATGATGCCCTCTATTCCATCCATCTTCCTGCAAATGGCAGATTCCATTCTTATTCATGGCTGAGTAATATTCCATTGTGTATGTATACCACCTTTGCTTTATCCATTTCCCTGTTGATGGGCACCTAGGCAGGTTCCCTAACTTGGCTATTGTGTACACAATAAAGATAGGTACACAGGCATCTCATCTTATCCTGACTTTGACTCCTTCCCATATATACCCAGGAGTGGAACATCTGGATCACATGGAAGTTCTTTTGCTTTCTGGATACACAGTGATTTCTTTCCATACTGTTTTCCATGGGGGTTGCACCAATATATTCCCGCCAACAGTGTACCAGAGCTCCTTTATCCCCGCATCCTCACCAGCATCTGTTATTTGATTTGTTTATTTACTTATTTACCGTTTAGGACACTAGCCATTCTGGCTGGTGTGAGGCGGAATCTCGTTGTTCTGATTTGCGTTTCCCTGATGGCTAAAGATGGTGAGCATTTTTTCATTTGTTTATTGGCCATTTGTAATTTCCTCTTTTGAGAAGGGTCTGTTCAGACTTATAGGCCCATTTTTTATTGGATTACTTGTTCTTTTGATGGTGAGTGTTTTCTAGATCCTGGGTGTCAATCCTCTGTCAGGTGAGCGGCTGCGGAGACCGCCTTCCTCTGGGGGCTGGCTCTCCCCGCTGCTCCCTTTCTGTCAGAAGCTTTTAATTGGCTGTCTTCCCTTTACCAGTTCTTGCTTTTGTTTCCTGAGCGGCTGGGGTCCTGTGTCGGAGGGGCTGCTGTGCCCCCCTCTTGAAGCTCTTTCTCAATATTTCCCTCTGGCAGCTTCAAAGTGCACGGCTTTGCGCGAAGGTCTTTGATGTGTTTTGAGCTGGGTTTTGCACACGGCGAGAGGCCAGGTCTGCCCTCCGTCTCCTACCTGTGGATTCGGCCTCCCCAGCACCAGCTGAAGAGGCTGACTTCTCCTCAATGTGTATTTTGGCACCTTTGTTGAGAATCACACGGCCGAAGACGTGGGAGTGTTTCTGGGTCCCCCATCCTGCTGCGTTGGTCTGCGTGTCTGCCTTGGTGATGAAACGAGGCTGATCTTGTGCTTATAACCCTGATCTTGCACAGCAACAACCGTGTCTCTGATCGTGCTGATAAGGCGGGAGGGGGCTCCCCCTCAGAAGGCATGTTGGAACTTGTTCCCGTTGTAAGGTGTTGGGAGGCGGGACCAGGTGGGACCTTTAGGAGGTGGCTGGGTCATGAGGACTCTGTCCTTGTGAAGGGAACACCCGTTCTGGGATCAGCTTGTCCTGGGGTGGCCCTGTTGTCAGACACGTCTGCTTGGTCTTGCCACGTGGTGCCCTGGGCTGTTCCCGACTCTGCAGAGTCCCCACCAGGGAGAAGGCCTCCACTCGATGCAGCCTCCCAACCTCCAGAACCAAGAGCTGAGTAAACCTTTATCCATTATGAATCGCCCAGCCTGTGGTAGGCGGTTATGGCAAAAAAATTGACTAAAACATGTGCTTTCCTACGTTAATCTACATGGTTTGCATGTTATGTTTAAATCATGGTATTATTAAATTTCATTTGTGACCTTTTCATTTTAACAATACACATTCTTTTATTAGAGTCCTCATGGCAATTTAATAACAAGCCATTTCTTATATTCATATACCACAGATTTCTTAAGCAGTTAGACAAAAGAGTTGTTCACTATTACAAATAATGCTGCAGTGAACATCCTCGGGCTCGAGGCAGTTCCAAGCTAAATTCCCTCTAGTCGTGTTGACTGGGCACCCACGATGCACGCGGGGCGCAGAGTGATGCCGTCTCGTCTCTGAAGTCTAAACATCTGTTTGAGCACTCTTCAGATCTTCCCGAGTGACACTGGACATTTTTAAAGTCCTCTGAGTTAAAAATGGCAGTACATGCCGTGCAGACGGTGCCGCTCAGACCTGCCTGCTCCAGCTGCAGGTGTGCCCAGCACATGAGGCTGCTGGATTTGGGGGTGAGCACATGGCACCCCATCTTGCCCACTCCTGTAGCATGCAGGAGGCTGGAGGACTGGAGGCTGGGAGAGTGCATGAGGTTCCTAGGACCTCATCGCTGGTCAAGGTCTCTGCTGGCCTCTTCCAGACTCTGTCCACCCCGGGCCACCCCAGCTTGGAGGCTGGTGAAGAAGGTGACCCAAAGGGGAGGCGTGTTGGGCTCCCTGGAGCTCCTGCCCCTCATCAGACAGCTCCAAGCTCCGCGACCAGGCAGCCAGACCACTGGCATCTGGAGGCGCCCCCGCCTGGAGACAGAGGGGACTGCACAGGCCGTGGGTGGGCTGGCCAGGTTCTGGGGCTCACTGACCCCTCGCCACCAGCCCCGACTCCTGCTGCCACTCAGAGCCGGTGCTGGGACTCCTGCTGGGCCCCGGGGCTGGTCACACTTGTTGGAAGGGGCCGGCTGGGAAAAGCCATAGATCTGCTTCCACCTGCCCGGGGCTGGTCTGCAGTCAGGGGGGTGCAGACAGGCAGACAGAGGTGCTCTTCCCCACAGCGGCTCTGGACGGAGCTGTCACGGCTACATTAACCCCCCGGGGCCCTTCCCGGGTGCCAGGCCTGGTGCCGCCTGGGCACACCCTTGTCCTGTGGGTCCCGTGAGCAGCCCTGTGACCCAGGAGCATTTCCCAGCCCTTCTTTGCACACGGGACCTTCTCCAGGATCACTCCAGGGAGCTGCAGCCATGGGTTCAGGTCCAAATGCACCTGATTCCAAAGGCCAGGGTCCCCGGCCGTCCCCATCCTTCCTTAAACGATGGATGACATCGACCACTCCTTCTAGGTGACCAAAGAGGGAAGGCGTCTGCTGACAGGCCACACACGACATCCATGGCTATAGCAGAAAAAGCCCGGCATCGCCCAGTTTCCGGCCAATTCCCATGAAGGTCCCGACGGCGACCCAGTTCTAACGCTGGCTGATTCAGTCCGGACACTTTTACAAAGTCCTTTCAGCACGTGCCCGGCAGACAGAGCCGCTCGGGCTGCCTGCTTCCGCTGCAGGTGTGCCCAGCATGCGAGGCTGCTGGATTTGGGGGTGCGCACACGGCACCCCATCTTGCCCACTCACGAGCACGGAGGACCGCGAACGCTGAGCTCGTTCAGGCAGCCCACGCGTTTTCCTGGGCTGGTGGCCAAGGTTCTGTGCAGCCATGAGCTCCCTGAAGACTGAGGCCAGGGGACTCGGGTCATAGGGAGAGGACGGTGCGTGGTCCCGGCTGAGTGGAGACTAGGAGAACAGGAAAGGATGGCCATTCTGTGCCCCAAAGCCATGCAGTGGCCTTGGGTCCATCTACTTATGTGGCAGCAGAGCCCCGCGCTGGGCATGGAGCAGCTTCCTGGATCTTACTTCAAATCCTGTGTCCCCAGCTCCTGACCCAAGCTGTGGCCATTCCCCTGTTGAACTAAGACTCCGCACTATATTTTGTGTCACTTGCCACAATTGTGGTTAAATAATTAGGTACACAGCTGTCGGTCTGAGTCGGTTTCTCCCCCTGGACTGGAAGGTCTGGGTGGGAGGGGACAGTCACTCCCGCTCTCAGGCGTGATCCTCATGTCCACACAGGGCCAGGCCCTCTGTGGTGGTCTCTGAGTATCCAGGTGGACAACTGGTGGTTTCTGCAGCTTTCTCTGCCCCCTGGTAACTCAGGAGCCCCATCTCTGCATCCAGCTCTGGAGGCCGCTCGCTCTCTCGGATTCTGCGCTTGGCCTTGAGAGGATAACCGTGATGACGGCAGCACCTAGCATTTGTTGAACCCTCTCCATGGGCCAAGTCCTTTCCCAAGTGCTGTCATGGATATCATCTCCGCTGATCCACACGCCACACCTCTGAGCTCCATGCTACTCTCCTCTCCAGTTTATGGAGCAGGAATTCAAGGCACAGAGAAGTTTGGCCATTTTTCCAAGGTCACACAGCTGGTATGCAGCAGGCCCAGGCTCCACTCTGGGCTGCACAGTCCCCACATCGCTCGATGCTCTCAGGCAGATGTGGCGCTGATCCTCTCAGATTTTCCTGCTGGGTTGGGGGAAACACGTTTCTCAAAGAATCCCATGGATCAGTCGGAGTTCTCCCAAGAAACAGAACTGACAGGAGATGTATTTATAGACAGACAGCTACGGATACAGAAGTGGGGTTTATTATGGAAATTGGCTCTTCCGATTACGGAAGCTGAGAATCCCACCATCTGCTGCCTGCACACTGGAGAGCCAGGGCAGTGGGCTGAGTCGCTCAGCTGAGTCTGAAGGCCCCGGGGACCCAGGTGGGGAGGAGAAGGCCCAGTGCCCAGAGGCCTCAGGTCAGGAACTCTGAGGTCCACAGGGAGGAGGGGCATTGCCAGCTCCAGAAGAGGGGGACTGTGCCCTCCCTCCATGAATGTCCTGTCTGGGCCTCAACAGGCTGGATGATGCTCACGTAGGTGAGGTGGAACCTCTACTCAGTCTACTGAGTCAATGCCAATCCTCCCACAGACACCAGCACAGACACACCCAGCTATCTGGGCAGCCTCTAGGCCAGTCAAGGTGACATCATCCTCACCATGATCGGTGCCACAGAGGGAAAGTTGAAGTGCCCCTGCTTTGATGACCTGTCAAGCTTCTGGGACATGGGAAGAGCTGGGTGCTCCTTTGGGGGTCCTCCTGGGGAGAGGCCACAGTGGACACATGAGGAAGCCCCTCCCGAGCAGCCCCTCAGCTCAGGCTGGTAGTCCTTGGAACTCCCGCGTGGGCATGCTGTGGGCACACTGGATGACCCCAACCCTGGGCATCTGTTCCCCGAGTTCTGGTGCCCTGGCGTCCCTGCGGGCCCTGACCCCACTGGTCCTTTACTCCGGTTTCCACGATGGCTCTAAATACCACCCGGACCCTGCCAGCATCCCTGTCCCTGGAAGCTACCTTGGAACGTCATACACAGAGCAAAGTAAAGGAGACATCAGGTTTAGGCAGTGCCCTCCGTGGCCAACTGTCCAGATCAGGACCACGTGCTTCAGCAGGCACCAAAGGAGAGTTCACCAACCTCCTCGCCCTGCAGGGGCTCCAGAGGCTCTGTCTTCATCTCTGATCCAAATGGGAATTTTGCTGTTGAGCAAGAAGAGCTGCTAGAAGCAGGCTTGGTGGATAAAATCAGCGGGTTTTCAATGGGTGCAGTGGAAATTAGACACGATCGTCCTTGGTGAAGCGTGTGTCCTCAGTTCTGCAGCTTGGCCGAGTTCTCAGAGACAGGGCTGCCCTCGGATGGACGAGCTTTGGAATCAGCGTGCCCTGCCCCTCCTGCTTTACCATGGTGCTCGTTCCTAAGGGCTGCGTCCAGCTGCAGAGTCGGAGGATTTGGGGACACCGCCCTGGTGGCCCTTCATCCATGGTGCAGGTACAGCACCTAAGAGGACCAATAACTGGGACTTTTCTGGGTTTACCGGAAAGGTTAATTGCATTGTGTCTTTTTGCTAATATCTGCTACGGGGAGTGGTGGCATTTAACAGGCAGCAGGGCTGGCAGGAGCAACATGCCCGCACGGCCTCTGACAACTCGCAGTGGCCTCTGAAACCAACCAATGATCACCTGATGGTGTGCCAGACCAAATTGGCTTAAGTCAGTTCACAGAACTGAGTGTTGTACTCACGGCTCAAGCTGATGCTGTTCGCATGGGTCCTTTTAGAATTGTGTGTGTGTATGTGTGTGTGTGTGTGTGTGTGTGTGAGAGAGAGAGAGAGAGAGAGAGAGAGGGAGAGAGAGAGAGAGAGAGAGAGAGAGAGAAGGGTTTTGGCAATAGCTTGAAAAACACTGAGTCACTTCAAGACAGGGCTTCTCAACCACAGTACTTGCTAATTTGGACCATCAGGCATTGCAGGATACTTAGCGGCATCCCGACTTCTCCCCACGGGGCGCCAATAGCCACACCCACCTCTGTACCTAGTGTAATGACCAAAAATGTATCCAGCATTGCTAACTATCTCCAGGGGGTGACGTGCCCTGGTTGAGAACCTCTGTTCTGGAATGTCAGGGTTAGAAATTCCAGCACAGTCCACGCATCAGTCAATCAAAGGATGGTCCTTCTCCCTCCCACGAGCATCAAGGCTGCAAATGAACGTGCCACCAAAACACAGTTCCAGGCCTCCACATTCTAGAGGAGAGCTCCTTGAAAATAAGGGAGAAATCAGCCGGACACATGTTCTCTGAAATCACTTAAACACCTGGAAAGACTCAAGAGTGGAAGAAGAGGCCACAAACAGGAGCCACTGTCCTGGCTACCCCGGGGAACGGGGGTGATGCCTGAATCCAGGGATGCCCTCCCCCTCAGGCTGCTTTGCTGTGCCGGCATGTGACCTAGGACACTGCACCACCCTGCAGTCATGAGCACCCTTGATCTCTTAGCTTCTCTGGGATTCCCGGCCTTTCTGGAAGTTGAGGCAGGGAAGCTTCACCTTTTGTGTGGACCAAACAGGTCCTGAGAGCGAGCTTCCTCCACTCAGAGATCTGTGACCCTCCTCCTCGGGCATCCCGCAAGAGATGCCAAGACCCTGATGCCAGACATGGGCTGCGTGTCCTGGGAGGAGTCGCCGTGGTGATCCCAGGACTCTCATGCCCGATGCTTCTGCTTCTGCAGACTGAGGGAGCTCCTGGCAGGGCTTGGGAGGAGTCCTGAACTTTCTGGGAAGCTGACGGAGAGCCGGCCCCATCTCCCTGGGAAAACAGGTACGAGCGTGAGACTGTGCAGTTTCTGGGCTGTGCTGGGCCCATGGAGGACATGGGAGCCAGGTCGGGAACACAGGTGGAGGCCCCCAGGGCTGCCTTGGCTCCATGATCTGTTCTGGAGCGTGGTGGCCCCATGGAAGAACCCACATCAGAGGCCTGGGGTGAGGAGGAGGCCAAGGGACGGGGAGAGGCATGAGTGGCACCACCGGAGAGTGGAGGGATTCGACTTCTTTCTAGATTTCCCTCTTCCACTACATCGACGAGGGAGGCCCAGCTGGGCCCAGTTCCTGCCCTGTCTCAGTGCGTCCAGCGGGCAGCAGAACCTCCCGGGATCGGAGGCCTGCCTGTGGTTCTCATGTCCTCCCCCAAACCATTTCTAAAAGCACCTGAGTTTTCACTCCATTCAGAAAGCAAACGGCAATGCACGGGGACGCACGCAGGACCTCATCTTTAAGTCACCTGAAGGCCTGGGGGAGGCCCGTGGAGGAGGAGACCCAGCCCTCGGCACACCCCACCTCCGCTCTTCTCTCCACAGCAACAGCCGCTGGCTTCGTGTGCACCTTCCAGAACATTCCATGGGTGTGCAGGCAAATGCAAATCTGTGTTCTTATATTTATTTAAAAAATGAGTCTCCATTTATGACCAACGAGACTGGTTTCCATTTATGATTTTGAGATATGGTTTTCTTTTTGAGTGTGTCCCCACTGAGAAGGGGACTCGCCTTAAAGCACCGTGCTAAGTAAACATACAGAGGTGACAGAAAGGGAGACGTGGTCTGCGATGACAGCAGAAGCGTGAAGCCCAGGGACGGCTGCCAGCTCCACGCTCCTCGGTGAGGTGAGGGAGGCCGGCGCTGCTGTGCTGGATCCGGGCCACCTGGGGAGGACAGGGAGCCGGGTGGAGGGCACAGACCCTGACCAAGGAGGCTCCAGCCAGAGAGAGTCCCACTCATGAACCGAGGTCAGGAGCAGAGAAGCTTCAGAATCAGAGCACAGCACAGGTGTGTCCCCGTGCCCAGCACAGCACAGGTGTGTCCCCGTGCCCAGCATAGCATAGGTGTGTCCCCATGCCCAGCATAGCACAGGTGTGTCCCCGTGCCCAGCACAGCACAGGTGCGGCAGCAGCACCCACAGGGACAGATCATGAGTGAGTCCTCTGTATGCACTCAGCACTTTCGTTATAAATACGACCCAGGGTCTCATCTCCTCCGATGCCCCACCTCGTGACTCTAATGCCAGAGGCTGCCCTTGTCATCACCCACAGCTAAGCTCAGACTTCAGAAGAAACATGCAGACTCTCAGAATCGGCCTTTTACAACCCAGAAGTCCACACCATCCTTGAAAAGTTTTAGGAGCTGTGCTGAATTCCAAAAAGTGGGGCATTTTTGCCATGGGATAAAAGAAGTTCTGAGATTAATTTCAAAAAGTTCTAATAAAACCATGCTCAGGAATGGGTGTGACCGCCACTAATATTTATTCTGTCTAGACCACTGGGTGACCACTGAGTGGTCATAGGGGTGATGCTCTGGAGAGCTCTGGGTTCCTGCTCATTCCTGGGTTGGAGGGATCATGTGACTCTGGCCCAGCAGAATCGTGGGAAACCTGCCTGAGCATCTCACTGGGAGACCACTCGCAGGCCCCGGCACTGCCTGCAAATAAATGGGTGGATCTCTCAGCAAGCCCTGAGAAGGCCAAGGCCACTGCATAGGAAACATGAGGGTCTTATTTTTTAATAGACTTTATTTTTAGAACAGTTTTAGGTTCACAGCAATACTAAGCAGAAGGTTGAGAGACAGCCCGCAGCCCCTGCCCACCCCCCACTATCAACAGCTTCCACCAACATGGATCATGTTCTGCACCCGATGACCAGCATGGGCACCTCATTTTCACCCAAAGTCCACAGTATACATGAGGGCCAGGTTGGGGTCGTGCATTCTATGGGTCTGGGCAAAGGTGTAACGACACATCTCTGCCGTTAGAGCATCATCCAGAGAAGTAGTTTCAATACTACAAAAATCTAGTTTTTACACACTGTTCCACTGAGCCATAAACTAGAAGCTTTTTCTCACATCATTAAATATTTCCAGAAAATACAAAAGACTTAGATGGCTAGATTAGCCAGAGTACATCCAAGACAGCGGCGGCAGGCGGCCCCAGGGATGCCTTTGCCCTGTGGTTGGTGCTTTGAGGCATGGTTTAGAAGTCCTTCCCTCTCTAGGTCACGGGGATATTTTCCTACACTTTGCATATAAACTTGGCCGTACCTTACACGTTTAGGTCTTCCCTCTGTTGCAAGCCTCTTTGTTGGGCTAAAGCTCCGGTTTTGTAGTTGTATGTGCAGTGAACAGGTTTTTCCAGAATTTCCAGCTGGACGGTTTGTCCTCCCCCCTTCATTCCCAAGCCCTGCAACTTTTTGGCCTTGGGTCTTGTTCATTCAAGCGCAGTTTGGATCCCCCCAAAACAGATGGAGCCCGGTGGAGGCGGGAGCCTGCTGTTCACAGGGATGGACACCAGGGGGCGCCCTCTCTTGGGTTCAGAGTCCGCTGTGCTACATGCAAACGAGCTACATTTGTGAACTTGGGCAAGGGATTCAGGGACCTCAAACCTCGTTTTTTGTGCTTGAAAAAGGTTCTGGAGACTCTTGTAGGTCAAGCCGAGACACTGCTGCATGAAAAGTGCGCTGCCCCTCTACCTGTCCTCGGCGGTCACCTGAAGGTCTTCCTCCTCCTGTGCATCTGTGCTTCCAGGGCCATCACCCCCACGTCACTCAGTACACCCCACATTAATATAACGCACTCGCAGATACATGGGAGTCAGAGGAACTGCATTTGATTGAAATGACATCAGGTCTGTGGCAATTTTCTTGGGTCTTCCCTTCACATCCTGAAGTTTTTTCAAAGTTCTCAGATGTTTTTCTAAACACTGGCCTTTAGCCCATGGCACTGCCAGGGTGGAAAGACCCAGGCTTCTCTCTACTGGTAACACCAGCTCGTCTGGGGATGACTGTGAGCCTGTCACTCCCTGCCCTCCCATCTTTGCCTTGGTGGCCCAGGCTGAGCACCTGGCCAGGCCTCCAACTGAGGACCAGCAGTGTCCTTTTCTAGCCACTGGGAGGGTTCCATGAGTGGAGACGGGGAAGGCACCCCACAGCCTCCCGTGCAGACGGTGAGCATGTGACTTGGTGGGAATGAGGAGTGGAAAGGCAGGCTGGAGAGGCGACTCACCAGGCCACTGTAAGTCAGAACAAGAAATGCAGGAAAACTGGAAAAGGGCAGTTGCCATGGAAATGATGAGAGAGATGAACCTATGGGATGTCACAGCGTGTTTCATTCCCAATCACATATAAAGTTCCCACAGTGTACTGAGGGCTGGGCTCACTGGAAAGCAAGGGGGTAGTTCTCACCTTCTGAAAAGACTCCAAGGGACACAGGAGGGGGAAAGACAGGAGGCCTCAGCACAATGCTTTGGTCTCGTGACACCCAGCTTCCACCTGGGTACTCAACAAAATAAGCACAAAAAGTGGTTCATCTGTTGGCTTGAAGGGTAGGGGTAATATTTCCACGTTACAGATGAGGAAACTGAGGAAGACTGAAATTAAGTATGGAGAATTTAGCCAAGCTGTCCAGCCGAAGCCAGGAGTGAGCTGGGAAACCGGTCTGCCCAAAGCCCAGCTGCCCGTGCATTCTGCAGGGCTGTGATTGGGGTGAGCGAGTGGATACGTTTACCCACCGCCTGTGCAAGGACGAGTCCTGCTCTTGGAGAGAGGGTGCCTCCTCACCTGACCTCACCCTGTCGTCCTGCACCTTCTCTGCTTCCCCTGCCCCCATCCAGCAGCACTGATGCCACTGGGGCCTCCCACTGGCTGAGCCGCTCACCTCCTCCTCCCACTTCTCCCCTCGCTTCCACCTGCTGCCAGCCCAGCACTGGGCCACACCCACACTCCTGCTGGGCTGCTCCTCCGTGTCTAAGACTCCCATCCCGGCTGGGATGGAGCTTAGTGGTAAGAGCACCTGCCTGGCATGCGGAGGCCCTGGGTTCAGGCCCAGTGCTGCAAAAGGAGTCAGGAAAAGGACAAAACTGCCACCCTCATCACAGGAAGGGTCCCCAGGAAGCCTCTAGGTGGCTGTCCTAGCACAGGACCCTCCCTTTGGGACTGGCTGAAGCTCTGGCATTTATCGAAAGTCACCATCCTGCACCTCTGTGTCCCAAGCACTGACCAATAGCTCCACACAGGTCACCTACAGGCATCTCAGCACCCAAGGGAGCTCCTGGTGCTCCCAAACCTGCTCCTCTTCCCGCATGTCCATCTCATCATTCCAGTGTCATGAGCTCAACAGGCTGAAGCCATCCTTGGCTCTCCCCCTGCCACCCCACATCCAATCCACACTCAATTCTATGGTTCTGCTTTCTAATTGCCAGAATGAGGGCACCTCCTCCCATCCATGGCTCCCACTCTGCATGACACCATCTTCTTCCTCCCTTGAGTTACTGCAATAGGCTCTGGCTGCTAGGCTGGCCCACCACCCTGCCCTCAGCCCAGCCACCAGAGAGCTCCTGATCATCTGAGTGAAGTCACACCCTCCTCTGCCCAGAGTCCCCCAAAAGTGCCAGTCCAACATGGCCCCAAGGTGCCCCCTCCCTGTTCCCCTTCTGACCTCTTATTCTATCCTTGCTCACTTGACTCCACTAAAGTTATCTCTTCAATCTCTCAGGCACCCTCTGCCTCAGGTCCTTCGCACTTGCTGATCTGTCTAGAATGCTTTTTACCCACGTATCTCCTTGCCTCTCTCACACAACTCCCCCAAGACTTCAGTCAAATGTCACATCCTCAGTGGGGTCTTCCTGACCACCATCTTGAATTTCCCTCTCCACACTCCACAGCCTGACCCTCCCTGTTTAGAGCTTCTCTAAGGCCCTCACCACCACCTAACACCTGAGTAATTTACTTGCCTAGATTGTTTGCCTCTTTCCCTCCACTGTAACAATCGCCCTGAGGACAAGGATTCTGGAAGATCTGTTCACTACTGAGCTCTGCCGCTTAGCACAGTACCAGGTACACGTCATTTGCTGAAGGAAAAAAGGAAAATCCATTTCTTGCGTATCCCCCACCCTACCTGACCACAGGCACCTCCAGAGCCAGGTGCTGCTCACTGTTCCCGCGGTGGCTTGGAGGTGAGAGCATCTGTCGTTTTGCATCTCTAGTCTACTGACTTAGCAAACAGCCTGGGAGGTGTTTGCTTTTGCTATTAAACAAGCTCTACCTCGGTTTCCTGACAGAGGTCGTGGCCACCCTACAACCAGGGAAGCCAAGACCGAGGCTTCAGATGCCTTACTTCCGGTCAGCAGCCTGCATACCTACTGTGTGCGGGCCACAGGACCAAGGACCATCTGTGCCTTTTTCAGAACCAACGTATGCTTTCCAAGTTTTCAGATGCATGTGTTCAAGGGTGCGCTTCCAAGGCGGGGTGTTCTGAAGCGTAGGAGAATCTATAAAGAACTGGCTCCTGGTCCCAGCTGTTCCGCTTTGACCTTGATCTGCACAGGCAGCTTCACGGAGCCAGCCCTCAGCTGCTGCATCTGCAGGTGGACTTAAAGGAGCCGACTTCCCTTTCCAATCTCAAATAGCATGAAATACTGCTGGGCAGATGGACGTTCAGATGAAAGGATGTCTGTCCAGTGGTGAGGCTGCGCTCAGATGATCAAAGAATTCACGGCCCGGCTCATCACGGGTCGCCCAGAGCACAGCGTGGCCCTGCACACAGTGCATCAGCAGGAAGCACGCTGCAGCAAAAGCTTCCTTGCAGAATTTCAAGTTTAAAAAGTTAAAAATAAAGCCCTTTCCTTGTCCTCAATAGTTTTATGAAACGCTGGAAGTAGATGCCCAGATTTAAAGGAAGCGTGTAAGGGAAGAGGCCGTCCTGCATGTGAGCGCTCCATGGCCCCCGTTATCAATTCTGTTGCTGTCACCAGTGACCCCAACCTTTGTGCACAATCAGTCCACTCTGATTTCCTATTGAGGATCTAATCATGAGCACTGGCTTGGGTATGATTTGAATGTGACCCTCATGTTCCAAGTTTTGGAAGTGTGGTCCTTGGTGCAGCAGTAAAAGGTGGCAGGACCTTGAAGAAGTCCTTAGGTAACTGAGGGCGTTAATCCAAAGGGACTGACATAGTTCCTGGGGGCTCTGATGCAGTCAGGGGGTCCTTGCCAGAACTGGCACCACATAGTTGGGCTAGTCACTCTCTCTGAGGTAAACAAATCTCTTCACCTCATTAATTTACCCGGCCTCAGGTGTTTCACTACAGCCAAGAAAGCACAGCTGAGAGCACACACAGATACACGTGAGGAACTGGTTTATGAGGCACCTGCAAGGCGGAGGCCCAGGTTTGGTTCTGACCCATGTCCGAACGCTGGAGAAGCAAGCAGACAGGTGCCCCAACTCAAGGAGATTAAATTCCCCTCCACCTTGTTTTACTTGGACCCCCAAGGATGGGGATGCCCACCCACATTGGTGAGGGGGACCTTCACTCAGTCTAATTCAAATGCCAACCTCTTCCAGACACACCTAGAAATGTCAGCAGCCACCCAGCCATCACTTCCCTGTCCAGTGGACACACAAAATCAACCAGTATGAAATGGCATTTCCCGGATTTTATTTTGCATCTCCCGTCGGTCAGGCAGACCACTTTTCTGCTTGTCCTTTCTACTTTCAGTAACATTTCAGTTTCCTGCCCAGGGGAAGAGATGGATGGGGGTCCCACATGGCCATGTCTGACAGATCCTGAGCCAAGTTACAGCTTTACCCACCAAGTCAACTACACCCACCTCTCAACGTCAGGGTTTGGCTACATGTGGGGCAGAGGGGAGGGCCCTCAAAGGTTCTGGTGGAGATGCACACATCTCCACTCAGTGTGGCTGAGTACGCTCAGGACGAGTGCCCTGGGAGAACAGAACAGAGCCAGCTGGCTTCCCCCAAGGCCCACCTGCCCTCTGCTGCCTCCGCCTCTGTTCTCTTCTCCCAGGGCACCAGTCTTGCCCTGCATCAATCCCTCAAGGTCTTGAGGCCACCAAGGCCATTGTCCCCAGCCAGACCCTGGGCAGTGCCTCCAAGACAGAGGGCAGATGTGGTCAGAGGTGCAGGTAACAGACCCAGGGTCTGGCTGGGGACAATGACCTTGGTGGTCTCAAGACCTTGAGGGACTCATGCAGGGCAAGACTGGGCAATAAAAGCCCGGCAACAGGGTTGGAAGTAAAACTGACCGAGGGAAGACCAGTTAGGAAGCTATGGTTTAGGTTTTAGGGTCCCCCAGAAGTTCATGTGGGAGATGGCAAGAAAATCTAGAGGTGAAATGGCTGGGTTAGGAGAGCCTCCGCCTAATCAGCGCATCAATCCAGAAGGGACTGAATGGAGTTGGTGTCTATGGACAGAATCTCTGAAACCCGGAGCACCAAATAAACTTTTCCTCCTCCGATATTGTCCTTGCCAGGTCTTTTGGTCACAACGATGGGAAAGCTGACTACAACACAAGTGTTGGAACATCCCAGACAAGGTGGGAGTGCAGACAGCACTGGGCAATGGCATGTGGAAAACAGTGACTCCCAGGAGCCTACCTGGTGGAGAAACGGGACTCAGTACAGTAAGGAGAGCAAGGAGCCCGCAGCAGCCTGCAGGCACTCAATGTGGAAGGAAACACCTTGAAAAGGTTTGTTAAGCATTAACAAAAAATGGGAGTTTCTGGGTGTTCACTGATGCATTCGATGACTGAGTGCATGTGAATGAATAATCTGAGCACGACAATCAACATTTCTATAAACTTTACTGAATACTTACCTGCCTGGGCACTGCCAGGGGCTGGGGATGGTGACTGGTTATCTATACCCCAACCAGGTATCTGCTCAGTCCTCACCTTGTTAGGAAGCAGGAGTCAGTCCTGGAGTACGAAGCACTGGGACAGCAGAGCAAGCTCACTGCGGTGGCATGGCTTGGCCTCCCCTCAAGACCAAGGGTCAGATCAGGACAAGCAGAAGGATCAACTGGCAGTGACCCAGAGCTGAACCGTGGTCTCAAGGCCAGTCTCACAGAGGCTTCTACTCAGCAGCTCGTGTCCAACCGCCTTCAGCACTGAGCCAGAGAAGTGTGCCCGACAAATCCCAAGATCATCACTCAACAAGACACACGGGTTATTAACTCCTTTTAATGTTTCACATTGTTTTCTTTTATTTCAGAAGATTTGTAACAAAAATACATGGAATTCAATGAGTCACAGTACTTGGGG
Organism: Glaucomys volans; assembly: GCA_020662805.1. Classification (NCBI taxonomy): domain Eukaryota; kingdom Metazoa; phylum Chordata; class Mammalia; order Rodentia; family Sciuridae; genus Glaucomys; species Glaucomys volans. The sequence continues at coordinate 982,076 of JAJEJO010000446.1, read as the reverse complement.
CAATGAACAATCTAAACAAGTCTATGAGACGCAACCCTGGCAGGGTGGAGCACCCCGTTCCCGGGAGAATCAACATGATTAGGCGGCCTCACCGCACCTGCCTGCCTTTGCCTCTTGGGTTGGCAGCCTTGTGGGGATTTAAAAATACAAATAAATAAAACTGAACATGCATTCACCTCAGCTCTCCTCCCCATTTTCTGCACACAGATGGGACCAGGCGTGGGCAGGGCCCTGGACAGGTTCTGCTGACTGGATGCCAGGCAGACACGGGGATTCCCTGAGGTGGCCCAGAAATGTACTTGAAGCAACCACTCAGTGCTACAGGTGAGAAAGTCAGGCAGCGCTCCAGGAGGGAACGAAACAGGAGCATAAGAACTGCCGGCAGGGGCTGGGGATGTAGCTCAGTTGGTAGAGTACTTGCCTTGCAAGCACAAAGCCCTGGGTTCAATCCCCAGCACCCCAAGAAAAAGAAAGAAAGAAAAAAAATTCCCCAGCACACGTCCTAGACCCACCGTGCACAGTGAGAAGCGCCTGCCTGAAACGGCGGTCAGCCAGCTGCACAGAAGCGTGAGCAGCCAGGCCCCTGTGCAAGGGCCGCACAGCACCTCAGAACCCTACCAGGCACGGTTCACGGAAAAGAATCAAAATCGCTTGGGTTTTAAATGAAAATCCTTCACATCCACCTGTGTTCAAAAATAATAACTTATGTTATTAACAGCTTCCTTTAAAAAGCAATTATCACAGATTTAAGTCCAAAGTGTGGAAAAGACCTACTTTCCAATGGAAGGAGTTCTTCAAAGGGACAGAGAGGCACACAACAACACACAGCCGTGACATTGTGTTTTTAGCGGAAAGCTAAACCCACCAAACAAAACAAGTCTAAGCTAGGCGTTTTCCATTGCAATTGATCTCAGCTCCCTTAGCCACACACAGCAGGCAGAATCAAGGAAGACTGATTGCCCTTCTCCTCTCAGGGTGTGCAGCTGCCTCCACAGAACCGGGGTGTGTGTGTGTGGGGATCACGCTCTGCCACCATTTCCCCACAGTGGGGCGTTCCTTCACGTCAGCCATTCCTCTTCCTACACAGAACATAAACTAACAGAGACGTAGCACATGGGAGCAAATCTGGAAAAAGGTGATCATAGATTTACTTGTTTTGGACACAGAAGGAGACAAAGCTAAACAGGCCACCTTTGGCATTCAGAGAGACACCACATCTTGGTCACAGGGGCGTTCTCTTCCATGGGACAAACCTACATAGCTTCCAAGTGAGCCAGCTCATCCCTTGCAGGCAGCCGGACACTGCAGATACTCTAGTCAGGACTTGCTTTTGGAAAAAACTGAGAGCTAATACTTTTTATCTCTAGTATCATTAACCCTATGGAGGAAAAGCATATAATCAACGTTAGACGGCTTGAGAATGAGAATAAGAAAACATGAAGTGAAGGTCACGCTGAACTAATTTGACAGTTGTTCCATCACTGCCCACCACTCGGGCTTGAGGCTGGTGACTTCATGGACGCATTGCTCCAATGCACTGCCAAGTTCAGGTTCGAGTCTGTGATGGTGACCCCAGTGTGACGCTGCCTGCCTCCACTCACCGCCTCTACCCATGAGGTCCAAGGGGCCTTAGGTGGTGGTGAGCACAGCACCTTGGATAGGTGCCAAGAGCCCAAGGACCTGTTTGCCTTGGATTTGGGCAAGGGAACAAGTCAGTGGCTTGGAGTCCTGGCAGGAGCGTCCCCACTGGGGGCTTAACCTCAGCAGCCAGCCTGGAGGATATCTCCCCCAGAGCGCTTGGTCACCGACAGCGTTGTGAACACCTGCAGGGGAGAAGACACACATGATCAGACTCCTGAACAAGTGACTAGACAGGCAACACCACGTGCACTGAGAATGACTCCCAGGACTGCTACATGGAGCAGAGCAGTGATATGACCACGACTGTCCTCCATTTCTCTAGAGGGGAAAAGGGGAAGTCGTGAAAACCAGGTGAAAAAATGCAGATTACATCAAATGAAGAATTTTGGCAGCATCAGGGTGAGGAAAACCAATTAGCTACCCAGCTGCCCTCCACTCTGAGAGAGGGTCACCACCAAGGCTGGGATCACAAACAGGTGTGTACCATCACCAACACCCACATGTCCCGCTGATCAGGAGCCCCACATCTGCCCTCCCAGAGGACCTAAACCCTCTTCCCTTGCCTAATCCATGCTCATCATGCCTGGGCACTTCTTCTATAGTTAAAAAAAAATTTTTAAAAACCACTCACACGTATGTGGCAAGATGCTGTGTGTACTACTCTGCTGCTTTCTTGGCTCTATACTGTATTTCTGAACTTCACCCATATGACAAATAGCTCTGTTTTTCACTAAATGGAAATTAAGTTCAATTACTGTAGCATGCTGTGCTGCAGAAGTCAGTTACTTAAACAGTAAAGACAGCACAAGTCGCCAACCCAAGCTCCTCCTGGCCATCCAAGCAGTGGCCAATGTGCTCTTTGCAACATGCTGTTGGGACACTCTGGTCTGTCTCCCTGCCCGACTTCTGAGGTGCCTAAACCAACTAACCTTGTCCCATGCAGTAACAAAAGCGCTCTTTCGTTTCAGACCACAGCAAAGGTTTGGTGCCGTGGGCCTGGAGCCCTAATGGTTTCTGCTACTGGCTCAGGAGTGCCTGTTCTCAACTGTGAGCAAATGAACCCTGCTGCTCACACTGCATGGAACGCTGGAAATTCACGGGTTCTAATTATAGTAATCACATAATTATACAAATTCTGATTTCCTAGGATAGGGCCCAGGACCCTCATTTTTCACCAAGAGCCCTAAGTGGTTGCGTACACTGGAATTCCTGTGGCACACCAGCGCAGGACACTGAGGACTCCTGGCCTAGAAGGGGACTCCACAGGAGACACCAACGGTGCAACCCCAGCTCCGCACCTGCATTCCTGATGGCACACCTACCTGGACAAACTCTTTGGCTAACTGCCCCCTTCACTGACTCCTGAAAACCAACTGCTTTCTTAAGTTTTTAGTACAAAGAGACAGCACAGGAGCATGAGGCCATCAGAGCAAGTGGAATCAGCATCAAACGTATTTCTGAAAGGGGCAAATACTTTTACATGCAGGAAAAACAACGCTGAGAAATGCCCTTGGTCTCTGCTAGCTTTAGAGTCTTTCTTTCAATATACTAATATACCATCCGCACTGCAAAAAGTTCAGAACTAAGTTTTTAAGGCCGATATCTTAAAATACTTAAAATACAGACAATTTGCATCCAAAAAAATGATAATTATAATAAGAGGTTCATCCTTATTTGCAAAGATATGTAAAAAACCTTGAAATAGCTATCCTCTTTCACACAAAAAATATATTCAGACTGAATTCCGCAGCACTCTCTTTAGTACTCTTACACTGAATGCTGATGGCATTGTAAACAGTGCAACTTTTTTGAAAAGCAATACAATCCTTTTGTTTAAAAAGAAGTGTGACTATGGATGAGGACTGGGAGACAATATGTGATAATGAAGTAGCTGTGCCAGCAGGAGAGTATTATGCACAATTTAAAATAGCATCAAACATGCTTTCTTTTCAAATTTTACAAAGGGCAAGGAAATACATTTAAACAAATTCCAGACTTGAGAAATCTGCAATCTAACGATCTATTTTTCAGGAATTGATTTAGAAATAAAAATAGATTTGCATACAAAATTAAACCCACCCATCAAGAAATGGGAGCAGATGACAAAAGAGCTGTATTTATTTTTCTTATACTGATGACACATTAAGAAGATGGAAGTCAAGCTGTCGTCATTGATCCGTCTAAATGAAAAGACAAATGGGGGCCAATTTTACAGATCTGTTCTTTTTAAATTTCCACAAAAACACTAATTTAAAAAAAAAAAAATGAGCAGGAAGAAGCAGCCTTCCCACACACAGGATCCTTACAGGTCAAGTGCTGCTGGAGGCTTAGCCCAAGTACTCCAGAGGCCTTACAAGGCTCCCCAGGATGCTCCCTCCTATACAAGGGATCAAGTTATTAAAACAAAACCCCAGAAACTTTTGATGTTCAGCACTAAAATTCATTCTAGACCATTTCAAAAGGGTCTTCTAAACATTCTTTCATCCTGAGCTGTTTTTTTTTCCCCCGTGAGTAAACATGATAGTTGAAATTACTACTTAAAATTACAAGTAATCAGTTTCCTATTCAATGACTACTGCCTCAAAGTCCAGAATAAATCACCACCACCCTGTTTTACCCTGATTCGTGCTCTGGCAGCGCCACTGCAGGCACCGACTCTTCCTCCAGTGACACTCCAGTCAAAAGGGGAGCTGCTCCTCCACCTTCCTCCTCCATCCCAGGAGAACCATGGTCAGATAGCCCTTTGTTCTAAGAGCAAAGTCTCCACCGAGGAATGTGCCAACTTCTGAACAGTAAGTACAGAGCCAAAAGTATCCCAGTTCCCAGGTGATTTCATCAGAGCAGCAGGGAGGAGTTCATTCACTACCACTCAGCCAGGCTGCCAGGCTGCCAGGCCCGCCTGAGGGCTGCACCTATTCTGTTCTTGAGCTGTTACGACTTCTACTTCATCAACGAACTAATATTTGTGAAATTCAATAAAAACTTACTAGGAAAACAAAATTTTACAAAGTATTTAAAATTAAAGCCCCAACTTCTCTTGATTAGGTCAGACACTGTCAAACTCCTCGTTAAGTTTCTAACCCTTTCCTCTTCGCTTTTGCCTTTTTACACGGATGGAGCACACATTGTGGACCACACAGTGAGCGGTGCGCCCTACCTCGGCATGCCTGGACTCCATCCAGTTACTACCCAAGCTGGAATCCCGCCTTTAGCACAGAAAATATCCCTAAGAATCACCTAACAAATTCATTTCCCCTAGATCAAGAAGTTTTAAAAGAGATTTCCATAGTTTGGAATCTGAAAAACCTTTCAAATTCTAGTTTCTAAGCATCTACAGTTTACAACCACGGGGAAAGAACACAGCACCAGGAGCTTCTTCATAACCTCCATTCTCCCCCACGATCCCTCACGTCCATCACAGTCAAGCCCCACCTCCCATGATGAAGTAAGTTCCCTAGGAAAAGAAACAGCTAAGAGCTTCTGCTACTGCCCATCGCCAGTGCCAGGACTCTCCCAGACACCTGACATACAGCGCTTCCAGCCCACTCTGTAAAGCAGACAGAGTCCCTATTTTACTTTGTGTGGAAACTAAGCTGAAAAGCTGCATAAGGTCCTACCCTGTCCTGTTTCCTCGATGTCAGGCAGAGCTGCCACCCTTCCACTCCCCTCCTTGTGAAAGGCCACAGGAGGCTGACACAAGGAGAGCACAGTGTGTGTGCATGGTCACCCCACAGTGCCAGTAACAGCTCTTGCTGTTATTCCTCTGCAACCCATTCTTGCTACTGTCACTTCCTACCAACCCGAATCCTCCTCAGCAGCTCCCTCGTCCCATTTCCAATCCCTGGCTGACCTCCTCCTCCATCTTTCCCTTGGCTGGTAGTCAACTGCCAGACGATGCCGTGCACGCTGCTGGTCACACACAACACAACCGAGCAGGTGAGTCCAGCAGACAGCAGTCCTCCTCTTCCAACCTGCCCACTGAGAGCTGAACTCAAACAAGACCCAGACATTCTCATATGCAAGCTGGGGAATCTCCTCATTCACCCGTATCAGGCAGGGATTAACGTCACAACTTACAAACACCTCAGACTGGCAACTCATTTTCACTTTTCCTCATAGTTGCAGGTTAAATTTTGTTCTCTAAAAGATATGATCAAGTCCTAACCCCTGTAGCTGACTTACTTAAAAACAGGGTCTTGGCAGATAAAATGAAGCCAACATGAGGCCATGCTGGACTAGGGCAGGCTCTAACTCAATGACTGTGTCCTTGTCAAAAGGAAAGAAATCTGGACAGAGATAAGGCCATGCAGAGACGGAGGCAGAGACTGCAAGCTAAGCATCGTCAACTGCTCACAACTGCTGGAAGCTAGAGAAGCAAGGAAGGATTCTGACTGTTCCCTAGATGCTTTAGAGGGAGCACAGCCCTGCTGACACCTTGACTCCAGACTTCTAGTCTCCTAAACTGTCAGAGAACACGTGTCAGCTGTTTCAAGCAGCCCAGTTAGTGGCACAGTGTTACAGTAGCCTTAGGAAACTAGCATGCACTCAAAATGCAGTTAACTGGCTCCTTCCCCATGTGCGTAGTCTGAGTCAGTACGATGAATAAAAGATACATCACACATTCTTAAAGAGCATTAATCTAGATTCTTCCGTTTTTCTATTTTTTGGAAGCTTAGTTTTTTTTTCCTTTATAAAAATAACAGCTTTCTACAAATCATGTCCAGATCTCTAACATGTTAATATTTCGTTTCCAACCAAGTTAAGAACTTATTAATCTAGAGCTTCCTAACAGGAAGGTGAGGCCAAGATATTTTTCCATGTGTGAAAGGTGACATTTCATATATTCAGCAAAAAGTTCAGCTGTGCAAGTACAATCAGGAATAGAAACCACAGTCCTCCAGCTGCTGAATGAAAGCTGGTACGAATGCACACACACACCTTTGCGCATGTGTTTGTAAGCACAGTTCACACCCTGGATGCCACTGGCTAGGGTACACAGACAAGAGCTGCAATTTCAAAAATCATACCCACACTGCCACCTCCCAGCCAGTTCTCCAATGCAAACACATTTTTGGCTTTTCACCCTGAAGGAGTTAAGTATTGCTGTATTCAATCCCTGGATGATCACTCACTGACAGTGAAGAAACACTGACACCCAGAGGCCTAGGTGGTCAATTTCAGTTCCATCACTTCCGAATCTCATTCTCTGATAACAAAAGCGAAAGGCACAGACAGTATCATTTAGCCTCAAAGTAGCCCCAGATAACTAAGATAGAAGGTCTTTTGAGTTTGAATGGCATTATTAACTGATTGCCATGAGAAAAAACAGGGGGCATTATAAATAAGTGATTAAAAGCACATCTTTATCAGTCATTCTCTTAAAATTTTTATCACTAAATGAAATGACAGACATTTCCAGTTTGGCGATAAATATTTGAAAAAAAGAAAACTCATTTTGAGAGACAAGGTCTTCTTCTGAGGTACTCTCAAACATTATCAAAGGTCAGGAGATACAGAAGTAGCTCAGGTGCAGCACAAAGAACATCACTGCTAAGAGTCCCAGCCCTGCCACCCAAGCTGGCAATGATGTACATTTTTAAACAGCTGGGAAAGCGCAGATGACTCACCTCTGCACAGACCGGGTGGATTCCAATTGTGCTGTCCAGCTGCCTCTTGGTTAGCCCACACTTGAGTGCAGCTGCGAAGCCCTGTGTGACTTCTCCAGCATTTGGACCAAGTACATGAAAGCCCACAACACGTTCCTAAGATAAAAAGAAATAAAGAAACAAAAGCATGGCTGATTGTTCTCCCCTTCCCTAGTCTAATCTAAAAGCCCCACGTCAGAAATGGCCGTATACTCATACTCAAGTTGGGCACTACAAGCTGTTGAGGCTGAAGACCCCCTCACAGGGGCTGCCACGGGGACCATGATGTACAGGTCAAGAAAGAGGAAGAGACAAGATGGCCTGAGTGAGGACCAGGGAAAAGTAAAAAGCAAAGATGTCTGTAGTTTCTGAACCACAAAATGCTCTACACAATGTTATCACAGGGCAGCAGGGTCCTCGTGTCTTCTATTTGGTTGTCTCAGTGTCACATAAACTGTGATAACCATGACACTCAAGAACAGTCACTTGAACTAAAAAAATCACAACTGAGGTTTTAGAAAGCACAATTAGATACTGTTAAGACCTTCCAGTATAAAAAAAACTTTGAAAGCAAAAGGAAAATGTCTAGCAACTCTGAAATACCTATTTGGGAATTACTTTGAATAAATTCTAAATCCTGAACTCAGGCTACACCTGCCAAGAGCACAGAAACCTGGTGCCTTCTACACTGTGCTGACAGCTTTCCAGAGCCAATTTGGCTCTGCTGAACTATCTAGTGCCATTTCCTCACAACACTCGAGGTCACGAAACTGGGTGCAGAACTTTTCAGCCAGTCTCTGGCAACAATCAGAAAGGTCACTCTGCTGCCAAAGTACTGTGATACACTGTACTGGACAATCAGGAGTTCAGAGTGCGAATAAAGTAGATCTGTACTGTGAGTTAACACAAAATATACTAGATTTACATATAACAACATGGGAAGAGTTAAAAAAATAAAGTGATTAAAAAAGGTGCAGGGGCGTGGTGATGCACACCTGTAATCCAAGCGACTTGGGAGGCTGAGTCAGGAGGATCGCGAGTTCAAAGCCAGCCTCAGCAACTTAGCGAGGCCCTAAGCAACTCAGTGAGACCCTGTCTCTAAATAAAATACAAAGGAGGGGGGGGGGCGTAGGGGGCGGGCCCCCCCGGGGTTAATCCCCTTTTTTAAACAAAAAAAAAAAAAAAAAAGTGCAAGGTTCTATTTACTTGAAGGTAACATTCTTGTCTCAAAACACCCCTATGATATTTAGATAACATTATGAACAAACAAAAACAGAATCCCTCTGACTTCCGAACAATTGTGCCTCTGGGGGAGTGAAAAGACTACAGGAGGAGGAGACGGCTTAACAAGGACTCTACCTTGCCTGGAAATAAATCCTAGCTCCACCATTAACTAGGTAAATGATTTGGATACAATTACTTAAATTTTTTGTGCTTCAGTTTCTTCATCAAGAATGAAGAAAACGAATAATGCATCCCATAGGATTATATGAGGATTAAATAAACTAATACTTATTAACATTAATAAATACTTATTAAGTAATACTTATTAATTTATTAATAAGAATTTGATATTATTAGTATTAGTACTGGATACACAGTGTTCAATAAATATAAGCTATTCATAAACAACATCTGTGATTATAGCAAATATGGCAAAAATGCTAATGTGCAGTGAATCTGAACAGTGGGCACTTTCCCAGTCTTTACATATATTTACATATATTCTATGTTAAAATAAAATAAAAACTAAAAATAAAATCAAGGACATTAGACACTGAAGTCAGGTGACTGACTCAAAATGAGTAAAGCATGCCCCAAGGACAGTCGAATTCTAGAAGCTTGCTTTTGCATCAGCTTGCTCATGACAGAAGAGCAATGACAAAGACAGATCTTCTCTATTACTATCTTTGTCTATGAAAATAACTGAAAATATGACTTCAACTGCTTCAAGTAAGAAAGGTTTATTGGTAGTGAAATAATTTTCGTATTAATCGAGCAATGCTACTTGAACAAATAACAATGGGGAAAAAGAACAAAATAACTGCACATAGTTGAAAAGGATTTGCTTGGCATGAAGAAAACCGGAGGTCCCTCTATGTGACTGAAATCTCGCTCACTCCAGAGAGGAAGGGGACACGCTAAGAAGGCCCCTGCATGCTTTTACCATGTTTTCTCTATAGTTGGATGGATATCTAATAAACACACACATAAACTTTTAATAAAACATGTCTAGAAAGAAAACTACATACAATTATTTTTAGGTCAATAGCATATTCATTATGGATTATTCTAGTGTAATTTATTAAATGCCTCAATGAAGACTTCTTTTGTAGAGGATCCAAGGAAGTATCTCTTAAAACTCTGAGTTCGGCAAAAAAAATAAAAAATCTGCAACTGTGTTTGTGTCTAGAGCAGTAGTTTCTATACAAGAAACTATACATGGCTTAATTTTATTCAAATCTCAAGATTTAAAATAGAACTTATTAGGCTTTTTGATGAATAGATTCCTTAGTATTGTTTATATTTTTATTGAGGGCATTTTGTTTAAAGGCAATGTGCCAGGTAAGTTAAATTTTTTCATTTTCTATGATTCAGTATAGCACTTAAAAGAGAGTATGTGTATGAACATGTGTGTCCTGGGCTATTATAATATAAAATGTATTTCTCACTGACTGTGCGGCAGCAGAGTTTGAAGAACACTGATGTTTTCAATCTCTCATTCTGTAGGAAGACAAATTCCGCAAGCCCAGGAGTTCGCACACAGGCTTAGTTACCTTGTACCAGGAGCTACGAGTGCAGCTTAATTCGGACCCTAATTAAGTGCTCTTCCCACTCAGTTTCCTGTGGTGCCAACTGCTGAGGATCAAACCTGCCTCACTCCTCTTCTTTTCTGTTCATTATTTCTCAACAATCAGTGACCTCACTGCTCCTCACTTATAAGCACAAACACAGCAAGCTGACCCTTGGGCTCCTTCAAGGCCTGAACTGCCTGCTGCTATGTCCAGGGCCCTGTGCCGGTCCAACTGCGGGGATTGCAAGCAGCGGAGCCCAGGCCTCTGCCAATGGATGGTGTACACACAGCTGGGGCACTGCAGGTGAATAGTAGAGTAGTGCTCTACACGGCATGTGGACAAAATCAAGCACAGCAACCTTTAAATTAAAAGGAACTTCTTCCTAAGTGCTTTCTTGCATCTGCATCTGGAGTTTTCTCCTGATAAGAATACACACTGAGAACTCCCTTGGCCAGGTGCCAAGGAAATGAATTGTAACACTCTGGGTTAGCATAGCCTGGCTAAATCTACCATGTATAGTTATTGCCTTCTGTCCCACTGTATCACCTTCCCCTCTTATAAAACCTGCTTGTATCCCTGAGCCCCCCCAAAGATGGAAACTTGAGACAAAGAAGGTCTTCCTCAAAGCTCTAAATAAACTTGTTTTTCTTCACTAACCTTTGTCCCCTGAATTTTAGAAGCACTGAGGAGTAAAATCTCAGTTTCTCAGTAATAAAAATAGAGCTACTCGGGCTGGGGTTGTGGCCCAGTGAGAGCACTCCCATAGCATTTTTGGCACTGGGTTCCATCCTCAGCACCACGTAAGAATACAGAAATAAAATAAAGTGATAGCGTCCATCTACAACTAAAAAAAAAATTAAAAACCACATATTAAAAGCTAAATGAGATTATTAGGATTAAGAATTATACTTACATCGTCTTTCAGATTACAGACTATTTTTGCGTAACATTTGTTGTTATCTCTTGATGGAACTGTCCATTCCAATGGCCAAAAGAAACTATGGTAAACCTAAGAGATAAAAGCACAAAGTAGACTACCTTAAGAAGTACATTTTCAGACATTAGATATGGTGAAATAAAGACAAAGCTCTTTAATAATTAAGATATTCATTAAATTTAAAATTCATGAATAAACAGGAGCTGGTAAAAAGGTAAATGACTTGGGATACCCCTGATGTCAGTCATTTTTTGAAATAAATTCATCCCTTAATAATAATTCAACCTCAAGAGTAAACCTTAAGTAACAGTAACAAAGAAAACAGGAAATGAAAGAAGTCATGTACCTTCTGTCTTGCATTAAAAACTAACTCAAGAAACTCAATACCATTGGTTTACCTCACAGAAATGACAACTTTGGACAAGAAACAAGTAAGGTGCCAGGAACAATCACAGCAATTATCTAGACCTCTTGTTTATGTTTCCAAAAGACATTCCCCCTGAGGTATTATCACTAACCGCACAGGGAGGAGCAAGGAGAGCAGACAACTTCTTGAGGTTAACTCATAGAGAACTCAAAGGAAGTTTCTTCTCCTCCAACTGCTAATGCCTCCGTTCAAAACACACTGTTAGTGACCCTTGTAAAAGCACACTGGTTATGACAACATGATTAGTGTTCTACTTTATAAATTTTTTTAACAAATGTGGGTTGCAAAATTGAATGTATAGAATCACAACAATTATGTAGGGAAAGATTAAGAACATTACCCCAAACTGCTAAAACAACTGCTATTACAGACAATCTATGAGGAATTTCCTATTTTCCTTACATTTTTCAAAATTTCAACTCAAACATACTACTTTTGTAACAAAAAGTGCAAATTCAAAGAAAGTCTATCAAGAAATATTTATTAAGAACTCAAAAGAAAAAGAACAATGAACTATAAAAAGATATTCAGTATTCTATTCATAGTCATGAAAAACTATAATCTAACCAAAAGGAACTTGATCAATTAAAGTATAGCATCCATAAAAACCTGAAATTATTACATTTTTTAAAATGGTGTTTTTTAGAGAATTGAAGGACAGGCAAAAATGTCCATGATATAGATTACTATCAATGTAGGACAGAAAACTCCAGTTAATCATACTTTGAGAAACTTAACATGTACCCAACACAAAACACATACATACATAGACGCAATACAGAGGTTGAACATCCCTTATCTTCATCTAAAATCTGAAATGTTCAAAACTCTGAGGACATGAGCTCTGATATGATGCAAGTATTACAAAAGAAAAAAACAAAAATCTGGTCCCAATCATTTCAGGTAAGGGATAAACAATCTGTATAAATACTTATAGTCTAGAAGGAAATATGCAAAAATATTAACAGCTGCTTTTCTTCATGAATTAAAATAGTCTTTTTGCTATTTTCCTAATTTTTCAAACTTTCTATAATGAAGTTATGCTATTTTTAAAATCAGAAAAAAATGTTAAAAAAGTGTTCTTAATAGACCAAGATATTACATGCTACCACCCATGCACAGTAAGGGTACATACTATATAACAAAAAATTATTAGGTAGTTAAAATAGGCTTTTATATCATAAAGTTGACTTTTATTCACAACTCTGTTCTTTCAGAATGCTTTATTGGAAATATTTTCCCCATGATTTAAATGCTGTAGTCCTTTTAGGTAGCATTATTTGTGTAAATAAAAATGTCCTATTTGATATGCACTGTTCTTTACTACATGGTAAAGGTGAGTAGTGAAGTTAGCATAGATCAGAGGGCGAGGCTAAAACAAAGCAATCACCACATAGGTCAAAGCAGGAAAACTACAGTTTTTTGTTTTCCTTTCATTTTGCTGTATTTCTCATATTTCAATAATATTGTTTTAATATTAATAATAAATGTGGTTCAGCCTTGTTCATCACAAATACACTGAAGTATTGAAGGACAAAAAGTCGCATTCAATTTACTCCAAAATGGTTCAGAGGAAAAAATACATATACACATATAGAAAGAGAATATGAAAATATGGAAAATAAAAGGGCAAAATATAGTAATAAGTGAGTCTAGGCAATAGCTATAAGGAAGTTCTTTGCATTATTTTTCAACTTTTCTGTATACTTGAAATTACTTTAAAATTATGATGAAAAAAGTAGTATAGCTTAGCCCAAGAAAAAGAGCCCCAGAAAAAGAGCAAAAGAAGAACTTACCTCAATATTTTCCTCCCCAAATTTCTCTATAGCTTTCTCTTCTGAAAGGCCACAAGCACCATATTCCAAAGGAGTAAATACAGTTGTTGGAACATTTTCATAGTCACACTATTTCAAAATGAGGGAAGAGAATTATGAGAGGCAAAACTGTAACTTAACCTAAAACAGTTGTTCTTAAAAATGGTTCAAAAGTGAGAAAGGAAAGCAGACATAAATTTCTATCAAAAGCATGTGAAATCCTAATCCCAGACATTAACGACATTGAGAACCACCAACTCTTGTGAAAAGTCTTTGTAGAGGTTTGAAGTCAGGCAAGAATGACTATAAACAAAAAAGATTCAGGTGGCATCTACCAATTGATGTTACCTACAATGATCACTTTATCTCTTCTTGATAAAGCAGCAGAAACCAATACAGGTACACCCAACACTGATAACCTCACATTATCAGTGACAAAAATTAACAGAAGTCTTTGAAACATCAATTAGGTAATACACATAGGAGTCATAAAAGTATTTTACATCTTTGGATCAATAATCCTACTTTTAAAAAATTTATAAGATTATGTTACTATAATAACATTAAGCTATAATAACTGTAATGGCATAATAATTTCATGCACAGAAAAGGTTACATATACTGATTGAGTTTTGCTGCTGTCCTCATCAATAGTGGCAATATTAAAGTGGCTTTAAAATAATCCCCAGGGATTAGAAAGTAGTTCTGTAATACACCTATACTCTCAATGCACTATTATGGAGCCATTAAAATGGGAATGAAGACCACAGAAATGACAACGAGACTAAGTAACATTCTACGTTTAAAATGTGAAAAATGCAATTCTCATTCTCTGGAGTGTAAAATCTTTACAAATATGGCAGAAACAATAAATATAATTCTTATTCTCTAAAAAGAACATTAACATCCTTGGGTTTCTCTAATTCACAAGGCAGATATCCACTTATATATATCATGGTGTACCATGAGCCAGAGTCACTCTAAACAGCAGAAAACCAGATAAATATGAGCAACACTTGTAGACACTGGGCAACAAGCAGCACCTGTGGCCCTCCAAGAGAAGGGAAACAAAATGAGGTGGGCCCTCTGCTGGCTCCAGCTTACTTCCCAGAGGAGCTCCTAGACCTCCAAGGCTCCATGCACTGAGGGGAAGCTCACCAAGAGCCGGGCAAGTCTTTCCCAGTTACGGAGACAGAGATCACAGTTCAGGGAAGCAAGGGTGGCTTGAAGCTACAGGGCAGACTACCAAAGCGGATGTAGCTACTCAAAGAGAGTTCTCATCTCCGGAGATTCTCTTGAGATTACTGCTAAGATGTAGAAGGAATATCCATAAGGAATGAAAAGATCCAGATTTTTCTTTAAGGAATTCTGTGCTACAATGATTTCAAATTTATTAGGTGTAACCTTTTCCGTGTTCACCCTTTGGTTTGTTAAATAAAAATATTTTTTACTTCAGAAATCCACAAAATGTAAGTTAAACTACACCTCAAATATTTCTGAATGCCCTTTCATGACTTACCAGATATTAACTCCAATAATAAATCTAATGCTTACTAACTCAAAGAGGGGCTTTGTTACCTTTGTTCCAATAGGAATATGAACCCTGGATGCTCTAGTCGCTCTGACAGTCAGAATCCTTCTACCCCTAATATCATTTCAAATTATCTGATTTTATTGTGCTACAATTCAGAATAACTCCAGGTCACAAACTTTACTAGCACCGTTCTGTGAGATTTCCATCACTGTAACCAACCCATGATGATTTTATACTCAAGGAAAATGGGGAGTAACTAAATTCTTCCAATTCGTTTTTCTAGAATTCTTGTTTAAAAAATAATTAGGGTGTATTATTCTTTTCTGGTCATCTGGTCCTCTGCTACATAAGAAAGCATTCAGTTTTCTACAGTGACTTTAAACAAAATCACTCTAAAGCATTAACATTAGCATATAACACACTCAATACTCTGAACCAAAGACATTTTCTTTGAAAAGACAGAACAAAGTTTGAACAGTAGTTTAAACAACTCTGTACACTGAAATCTTTGTCTAAATCCCCAAATCCTGTTATAGCTTAGAAAAGTGCAAAAATATTTAGAAAACTATACTTTCAGTGGTAATAATGAAACTTATGCAAAGTACAACTATTGTAAGTATACGAAACATAACAAGCTCCTTTTTCTTAGTGTAATTCCAAAAGTGACAATTTTCATAAAGTCACAAACATATCTTAACATTTGGAATATGCTTAATAAAGCAAATCTAAAATGATATTACAAAATAGCTGGATTACTCAAACCTGGCACATTTCCCAACTGCACCCCTAAACAGGGAACAGAGAGGATCATGAACAAGCGTATCTTAGGGGATGACAGCCACAACACGTGCCTTGACAGTGGAGCCAGCGTAAAGCCTCTGAGCTAGCAACCTTCCTGCCTGGATGGCCACTGGGGTAAGCTCCAGCTTGCCTTCCAATATATCCCCAATGGCATAGATGTAAGGCACATTGGTCTGTTCTTCATCGGTAACAGGTATTTTGCCAGTCCTGCAAATTGATTCAGTTAAAAATTAGCATCAATTACCAACATCAACTAAATAGAACTAAATACTCTTTCTCCCCATGAAGCCCCAAACTGACTCTGAGAACAATGTTCTAGTGTATTAAAAAGCTCAAAGGAAATCAAAATGATTAGTGACAATCCTGGTCACTATTGTGAAAATCAAAGAAATAAGAAAACTACAGGAAACCTCTGGCCAGGCACTGTTGTGCACACCTGTATCCAAGCTGCTTGGGAGGCCAAGGCACGAGAATAGCAAGGTCAAGGCTAACCCAGGCAACTCAGCAAGACCCTTGATTAAAACAACTTACAAAGAAAATTCTAACAAAACAAAACCAGGAAATACTAAGGTGAGTGGCACTGAAAAGAGTTTTCTATTTTCTAAACCAAAAAAGGGAACTCTCCAACTATGTTAAAAAATTTAAAAAATCTAAACTCTAGAATTGTTCAATGTTAGGAATAAATGAAGTAATACTGAAATGACAATTTTTCTTACTTTTCATTTATCTTCACCCCCACAGCATCTAAGCCAATATTTCTTGTACAGGAATCTCTTCCTATTGCCAGCAATACCTGAAAAATTAATATATTTTAACAAAAACCTTTGCATGAATTCTACATTTATTCTGATTATTAAGCTAATCTTGTTTCATTTTCCAGACTTAGTAATACTTCATTAAGAAAATAATGCAAGAGTTTAAACAAATTTAAAATCCTCAATTAAAAAAAAAAATCCTTCCAACATGATATAGAATAGCTTTTCATTTCTTATTAAGAGAAAGAATTAATGCCTTAGTAAACTCAGCCAAAGTTTAGAGACAAAGACAACATACTCTAAGTTTTTTTCCAAGTGGTAGATTGGGAGGTAAAAGGGACAGATAAATTCTAGCTCATTTCAAAAACATCTGGTACCTTTTTATAGCCATTTGATAAACAATATTTTAAGTTATAGTAGAGAAAATTTGAAGCCACAGTGTCAAAACAAATTATAGTATCAAAATTATTGAAGATGTCTTAGAATGGTCTCAGAACTCAGTGATTTTATAGAAGTACACAACAGATAAGAAAATACATGTTATTTGCTTCTGATGAAACTTCTTACCGTATTATACTCTCCTTCAATGGTTCTCTCACTATTGGTGGACTGAGCCGTTACCTTGAGTCGGCCTGGTGTCCCTGCTTCAATTTGTTCAACCTATAAAAGTTTTGATAAAGACATTTATCAAGGAGAATTACTGTATCTTTCCTATCAATCTGGCTAACCCAAAATTGAAATATAAAGTCTGGTTTAAAAGGTCTTTTACACCCCACCTACCTCACCTTAACATCTTTAGGATGATATCTGATTCTTTTATTTAGCCCCTTCTTTCTCACTGCTTAATATTGCTTCCTAGAGGAACTTTTCCCAAATAGTTCTTAAATAGTAAAATTCAGAGGGAAAGTGATAAGAAAGCCAGAGAAAGTACACCCAGTCCCTAAAATCAGACCAATACCAGAATTGCTTTTCCCAGGCTCCTAGCCTCGTAATTCATCCAGAACCATTAGCCCCATGGGAAAGTCACTGCTGCTCAAATTCAGAGATTCCCTTCTGACTCCAGATGTTCACATTCATTGACGACAAAGAACAGGTATTGAAGTAGGTTAATAATAATTTAAATAACAGCTAGAAAGCTGTAAAAGCCATAGTAGCAAAGAGATACATGTGTTTCAATGGTTGTTAAGGAGGAAAAAGGAATATTTCTGCTACAGCAAGAGAACGAACGTACCAACCTATTACAGGTAGATGTCAAGGCTAACCCACAGTCCGGGTAACAATGATCTAGAAGCACTACCACCTGGAAGCTTCCTTAAGTCTACAGTTAACCTACTATCTCTCTCTGAATAACAGCCAAATCATGGGTTTTTTATAAAACATTTCCTGGGAGAAAGCAATAAAACCATCTGCAATTTATACTCTACCTTTAAAATATAAAAATCACAATGAGGTGAGGGGGTTAGGGAAGAACAGAATTACTTTAGATTAGGTAGAGGGGACTGAAGGGCAGGGAGTATGTGGATAGGAAGGACGGTAGAATGAATCAGACATTATTACCCTACGTACATATTTAACTATACAACTGGTAAGATTCTAACATCATGTGTAACAAGAATGAGAATTATACTCCATTATATATGATGTATCAAAATGCATTCTACTATCATGTATAACTAATTAAAACAAAAATATTCAAAAAAAGGATTATGTAACAAAATTTAAAAATCTTTGTAATCACTCTGGGAACACTCTTCAAGGGTCATTATTTTTTTTTTTTGCAGTGCTGGGGATTGAACCCAGGGCCTTGTGCTTGGGAGGTAGGCACTCTACCAACTGAGCTATATCCCCAGCCCAAGGGTTATTATTTTTGACATCAATAAACAATAAAGATTTCCTTCTTGAATTCTCTTTGTTTCTTCTATAGTTAAAATCTCTTTTGAGTGTACTGGAAAAGTCTTTCCTGTTTAAGTCAAAATGTTCTAGCCTTTGGAGAAGAGTTCAATTGGTCCATAGCTTAGATTTGTTTCAAAATGGCAGGAGAAGAGCCTCATCACACCCCTACCCTTACTTTTGTACTCTAGTCAGGCCTTCTCTGTACTGAGAGCAATTTTCCTCCTCAGAACCTTCTTGTATACACCATGTCCTCTGGCCAAAATGCCCTATCTCCCACCTCTTCACAAAAGGCTCCTTCCACTCAGCTTATCGTACAGCAATAATCAATACCCAGATACTCTGGTAACACTGTTTAACTAGGCACAGTCTACCAGGTTTTCAAAAGGGTCCACAACCCTCCAAATGTTAAGAGATTACACAGGAAGATGTAACTTTTCTACCAGCATAACACAAACAACAAACATACAGTGGTTTCCTAATCACAGTCCTACTTCACAATCGTAGCCCCCTATACCTCTACTCCCTAAAAACAGCTAGAATAATCCAGTACTGGCAGCTCCCAGGAAATCTGCAATGCAACCCCACAACAGTACTGAGATGGATTCCTTTAGACGTCTTGTATCCCAGGTATTGCTACAATTGCTTTAAAAGTTAGCTAATGTAATCCTCACCAAGAACTGAGACAGATGTCATTATCTTCCTCACATTACAGAAGAAACTTAGGCTCTCAGACATTAAAAGAGTGAGTCGTGTGAAAAGAAAATGACAAGACAGTATTTTAATCTGGATCATTCTAATCCCAAAGCTCATACTCTTACCTATCAGCAAAGAGACCCATGTCCATACAAGGAACTCACTGAAAGAGGAAACAGCTAAAAATTTCTAAACTTGAACACAATAGTCCTATTCTACACAAAAGGAAATTATCATGAACTGATCAATTCTGTCACTCTCAATGTATCAAAACATTTGTGGTAATGTTAACAAGGTCACAGGTATAACTTGGCATATTTTAGGACCTTGGAAACAAAGATCAAATGAGCAAAGAAGATTCAGTCCATAAAACAAAATGAGGTTGACTGTTTCCAGGGAAGATAGAATGTTACAGTGCATATGCTGACTACACCACATACCCAGGCAAATGTCTTACAGGGAAAAACAAAGCCAGCCTACTCTGGAACGCTCATTACTCTTTGGTACGTATGATGAAACAGCACACAGCAGACCAAAGACAATATCATAAAAGAATGCATAAAGGGAAATTTGAATCAGGAAAAAAATTAAAGCTGACAAAGGAATTTATTATTAATCTGTAAATAAGAGCAAAGCTATTTAAGCAGTGGGCAGATACAAATTTATTCTTATATATAAAAGGTGAGGAATCACTATTCCTGACGGTTTATAATGATCAAGGAATGTTTCCACCACCCCAACCCTAACCCTCTGCTTGCCTTTTATCATGAGTACAGAATCACCACCCCCAACTCCCTCCACCCTGTCAACTCCACTTTATTTTTTTTTATTTTTTATTTTTTTTTTTTTAAGTTTTTTGATTCATTGAACACAAATGGAGTACAGCAATTGTTTTTCTGGTTGCACACAAAGTAGAGTCACCCATCTGTGCATTCATACATGTGCACAGGGCAATGATGTCTGTCACACATACTGTTATTATTCTTACCCCCCAACCTCAACCCCACCCCTCCCTTCCCTCTATGTTCTTTATCCTTTCTCCATTCTTGCCATCATTCCACCCCACATTATTACTCCACTTACTTTAATTGGTACAAACTGCTTTAAAAACTTGACACCATGTTCTTCCATGTGTTCACCAATTTTGTTGGCCATGTCCTGGTCAAATCCTCTAAGGAGAATGGACCGTACCATAACAGTGACATCCAAACCAATACCAGCAAGAAATCCAGCACATTCCAAAGCAACATAGGATGCTCCAACCACCAGGGTCTTACCCGGGCAGTAAGGTAAAGAAAATAGATCATCACTGAGAAGAATTTAAGGGGTGGGGAAGGAAGAAAGAAAGTACAGAAAAATGTTCACATATGAATACTAAATCAAATATTTTTGCTTTTATAACAAAATATTAATATTATAAACATTCAGTTAGCTACACATATATAAGAAGTTTTTATAAAATCTTAAGATACTGTCCCTTTTTCTTGCTAGTCTCTTTCAGAGTACATCAAGCCCAGTTGCTAAATAGAGCAAACCATGTACTTCCCAACACCATTCCAACCTGTAGTCACATGATTTAACTATGTGGAACACATCATACAGTTGTAAACCCAAACCCCACTCTCAGCTTCTATCAAAGGTGAAAACCCTGTGTTTTTTCTCATCTGGAATATCCATTATTAAGAGTAAAGAGAAAGGTGAGAAAATTTTTCAAAATCTTGTTTTTATAATATTAAAAAAAAAAAAAACTATAGCCAGGTGTGGTGGTGCACACCTGTAATCTCAGCAACTCAGAAGGCTGAGGCAAGAAGATCCAGAGTTCAAAGCTAGCCTTAGCAAAAGGGAGGTGCTAAGCAACTCAGTGAGACCTGTCTCTAAATTTAATACAAAAAAGGGCTGGGGATGTGGCTCAGTGGTTAAATGCACCTGGGTTCAATCCCTGCTACTCTCCCAAAAGAGAGAAAGTTCTTAAAATATGAAAAGCAAGTTGGGCACAATGGCATGAGCCTGTAGTCCCAGGTACTCAGGAGCTTGAGGGCAGAGGATCACCGAAGTCCAGGAGTTTGAGACCAACTTGGGCAACACAGTGAGACCATGTCAAAAGACAGGGAGGGAGGGAATGGAAGGGGAATGGAAGGGGAATGGGAGGGGAATGGGAGGGGAAGGGGAGGGGAAGAGAAGGGGAAGGAAGGGTAACCTGATATGGGTATCTTAATGTTTATGCCCATTCCCCCCACCAAAATTCACATGTTGAAATCCTAGCCCCCAGGATGAGATGGTATTAAGAGGTGGTGTTCTCAATAGTGATCAGGTCATGAGGGTGGAGCTCTCATGAATGGGAGGAATGTCTTGATGAAAGAGGCCCCAGAGAGCTGCCTATACCCCTTCCACCAGGTGAGGACAAAGCAAGATGCCATCTATAAACAAGGTGACAGACCCTCACCAGACTTAAATCTGCCAACACCTTGATCTCTTGACCTTAGTCTTTCCAACCTCTGTAACTATGAGAAATAAATTTCTGATATTTATAAGCCACCAGGGTTAAGGTATTTGTTACAGCAGCCCAAACAGACTACAACAGCTCATCAAAGACAGCAAGGATAAAATCCTATTACCAAAAAAGGGAGCCAGAATGATAAAAGCAAGGTATAACACAAACAGAAACTCGTGGGCAGAGAGCATCCACGAGGACAGGGTAACCAATAACCCCACTCAACAACTTCAAAGTTTAAAAATCCTAAACATCAGCAGTGTTATCACCTGATGGGCAAAAGTGAACCCCAAATCAAAACTCCTAGCTTGACATGTTTCAGAAGCCTTCCACAGGACACTGCAAACACTGAAACAGCAGTGAATGGGGACTCAGGTCTCACTGTCTGGGTGGCTGCCACCCTTTCATTCTCTTAGGTATTAAAGAACAATACAATCCTACTTTGCAAAACTGATGTACCCACAACAAGTACCGTGTTTTGCAAAGTGTGATCACCTATCTGGTTTTATAAATCATATACTTTCCTACTCTTATGCAAAGATAATTTCAAATACAAATAAGTATATTCCTATGTGTAAGTATGTCAGCAGTGGTACTAATATTTACTCTAAGTAGCAGAATGGCTGATGTTTGTAGTTTTAAATTTTAAAAATGTTTGTACTTAACCTTACCTGCTGATGCAGTACTCCTTGTCACCAGGGATGCCCAAGTAACGTGGCCTTTCACCAGTGGCAATGAGAAATCGCTCTGCTGAATAAAATTTCTCCTTGCCTTTATTATTTGTTGCCTACAAAAGAAAGAATACATCAACTCTAATAAGTAATTAGTTCTTTAGAGTTAACAAAGACTTGTTCACCAGTGTCTCATTTGAGCCACATAAAAATTTGATGATTCGGTAAGTGAGAGATATTAAAAAATACTAGCAAGTGACAAAGCCAAGCCTCAAATCCAGGTAATCTAGCCGAGTATGCTGACATTCCATCATACACCCACCAAAAAGACAAAAATCACCAAACTGGACAGTCTGGGTCACAGAGGCTTGCACTTTTACTATAATACTTTTAATATTATAACAGTTTTTCTCCCCATCACCAACCAAAGTTTAAAAAAAAAAAAGTCACAGAGGATGTTGCTTTTATAATTACCTTAATCCTATGAGGTCCGACAAACTGCCCATAAGCGTTCTCATAGACAACCTTTTTCTCCCGAAGAGCTACTCGGTAGCCCCAGTTCAGAGAGCCAATGTGATTCTGTACAGCTTCGGTCATTTTTTCCCAGTCATGTTTAACTGTGTAAGAAAAGAAGACATTTAGCTTTCAACTGCCCAACAACGATGAGTTTCTTAGTAATTACACATGTGGAATAAAGAGAGCAGAGCTTGTAGTCTAAAAGGATAGGTTCTTCATTTTGAGCATATGAGCTACTTTTTCATTTTCAATATTCTTTCCCTTTTAGAAGACTACCTTAATATTTAATATAACTAATGCAAGACTTCCTGGAAATTCAAGACTAAAAGAGCCATAATGCAAACTATTTTCTTCTTTTTCTGGAAATTCACTGTCATCTTACCTTGGATTGTAAATGCTGACAGCTGGAGTGGAAGGTGTGGCTGAGGCTTAGACCATGTTTGCAACAAACTAAGAGAGTCTGATAGAGCTAGGTTAGGAGTTACTAAACTGGTGGGTGTTTATGTTAGGAGCTGGCACACTATGGCACCATGGGCCAAATCCAACCTGCCATCCTTTTGGTAAATAATGTTTTATTGAAATAGTCACACTCATTTACATATTATCTAGAGCTGTTTTCACACTACATGATGGGGATAAGTTGTTGTCATGGAGACACATGGCCCTGGAGCCTAAAATATTCACTACCTGACCCTTTACAGGAAAAGTTTACTGGGACTCCGTGTTTAGAGAATTTTAAGAATTTATTTTGTTGTCCCCAAACCCCAATCTCAGAGACAGTGTTTTCATTGTCATAATTAAATTAACTCTTTGAGTCATGACACCAAAATATTAAATTTCAAATTTTCAATCGATAAATCAATCCTGCTATTTATTGAATAATGTTACTAATAACTAGGAAATTAATAAGATACAGATAAACTATTCTCTCACAGTAGGCAGAAGGCAGGGAGGTCCTGGGAAAGCTGCAGTTTGAAAAGAAGATAACCAATGTAAATTGAGAAAGTTTCTCTCAGGGAAAGGAGGAATGTGAGTCTCAAATTTCCTGGTTAAGTAGCCTGGCCACACAGTAAATGGTGAAACCAGATCTGTGACACCCCATGGTCAGCCTCTGGAAGTGGAAAACACTAGCATAAAAACTGGTTTGGAGTCCGGTAGAGAGGAGATCAAGGAAATTCAATTCAGACAATCATAAAGTGTGGGAACTGGAGCGCACCTTGAGGGCTCAGCTTAGTTCAGGAGGCCATGGCTGTGGTGCCAAGAGGACTAGGTGCTTGGGGGTTGTGGATGCTGCAGGAGTCTGGACCAGCCTGCCTGTCTCTCCACCAAGAATGGACAATAGCATACCTCACCTCATCTACCTGCACTAGTTACCAATACTTTACCAATCTCTTTTTATGTTCTTTCTTCTTAACTAGAGTAGTGTATCTAAAGTTAATCCAAGACATATATCATTGGTGGTCAGAGTGACGGAGGGATGCCCACCAAAGTCTACTTTATCCCTCGCCACAATTATTTTCCATCAAAAGGAGGGAGCATAAGCACTGCTCCTTCAGGGGCAGATCCTGGCAGGCACAGCACTCTTATTTCAAAACAAAGGTTTAATGAGAAGAGCTGAAGGTAGCAAGCATTCTCTAATGAAGAGTGCAAGAACTGAGCAAAGTTCAACTGTTCTCAAAGATTTTGGAATTGCTACTGCTGACACACAGGAGGTGGGAGGTGTAAAATAGAAAATCATGTATTTCTACCTTAAAAGACATGAAAGGGATGCCAGGCGTGGTGGCGCACGCCTGTAATCCAAGCAACTTGGGAGGCTGAGTCAGGAGGATCGCAAGTTCAAAGCCAGCCTCAGCAACTTAGCGAGGCCCTAAGCAATTCAGTGAGACCCTGTCTCTAAATAAAATACAAAATAGGGCTGGGGATGTGGCTCAGTGGCCGAGTGTCCCTGAGGTCAATCCCCGGTTCCAAAAATAAAAAAATAAAAAATTTTTAAAAAGACATGAAAGGGAAAGAAACACAAAGGAGGTAAGATGGTTAAATCAGCTGGATAAATACTTTATATAAGGATAATTTTAATTTGGTTCAAATTTTCAAACCCTAGGAAATTCAGGGAGTTTACTGGTTTTAATTTATAAGTATGAACTATGTTAGTCTTGGCTCCTTATTATCTTATTTACGGTATACTTATTAGTGCTTGATTCTGTAACTCAGAAATAAAAATAAATAAGCATGAGGGCTGGGGATGTGGCTCAGTGGTTAAGTGCCCCTAAGTTCAATCCCCAGTACCAAAAAAATTAAAATAAATAAATAAATAAATAAATAAATAAATAAATAAGCATGGCTACTTCATATCGTTGTTATATTGCAGCCACAGAAATACTATTTGCTGCAAGGATCTGTCAATCTGCTAAGTTAAATGCCATCCTCTACCTGATTGCTGAATTTATTACAATTATTCTTAGTTGGTCCCATTTATGGAATCCATATTCAGCAATACTTTTCTTTTTCACATTACTAACCTGAGAGAGAAAACCAGTAGCCTTTAAAGATTTTATAGTCACATTACATACATTTTCCTACATCCCTAACTACATTAAGCAATCCTGTTCCACTTACATTTTTTTCTTAAGAAAAGATAGTTTAAGACTCACATTAACTAGTATTACACACAAACCAGCGTACTGGACACCATATGGAAGAAGAACAACTTTATGGGCCTGTGCTACGTGTCTCTCCAGCAGTTACTTGCCTAGACTCAAAAGGCAGTGGCATTCACAAGGAAGAGGATAGCATATAGAAATGATAAAACCGCAGAAATCAATATTTGCTTAAAACAACCATATTTTTTCCAAAATTTTAGACCTTTCCAGATGTTCTTGTTATATAATCTTCACCAAAAGAATTTATAAAATGCCAAAAAAAAAGAAATCTAATCAAGAAACTGAAGAGAAATCAAGTTGCTAACTGGATGCATTAACAGCAGCTTCCAGGAGGGGAAAGGGTACTACCTGGCAGGCTAAGTAGGAATGAACGCACCCAGGCAGGCACAACTTACGAGAGGAGCAGGGAGAGAGGCGGAGTACTGGCGGATTAGGTATTAAACTCGTGCTTCCTAGGTCAGTTGAGCTGAAATTATTCAACTGCTCTTTTCTTTAGGCAAGAAAAAGTAACATGGGGTTCAGAACCAAAAAGTGAAACTCTGAAGTACAGACTCAGGTCTCCAAAAACCATGCACAGAAAGCAGACTTGTAAGGTCCCAGCAAACAGGTGATAATGATGTAAGGAAACCTGAACCAGGCCTCACATTATTCTTCTACCAAATAATGCAATCTGCTTCCTAAAGTCACAGATTCCTTCCTCAATTTGTCGAGGGTTTCTAGAGCACTCTAAGTATTTTTAATCCAACAAAGCCTAAGCCCTCCCTCCAAAACAAACAATACCACCTCTGAAGATCTGCTCATAAAACAGACGACTCTGGAGAAAAATCCAACGGCTTCAAAAGAAAGTTGATCAAATACCATTTGCACTTCCTTCACATTACCACACTGAATGATTTCTTACACACACTATGACAATTCATTTGAAAGAATTCTGGGTTTCTATTTAGAAATACCATATTAAACAAAAGTACAGTATCTGTTTTTACTATATTAACTATGTAGCTACCTGACAAAGGATAATTGCAGTGACTTTGTCAACAACAACAAAAAAGTAAACAATAAGAACAACTTCCAGGGGGTTTGCTAGCTTCTCATTTCCAGATCGTAGCTCAAACCCCAGAACACATAAACAGAAGAGCAGCTTTCTCATTCCCATACCAGTGTCCTCGACGTTCCAGCCATAGTTGCGAGAGTCCTTCAGGGCTTGTCCTAGCAAAGCTGCTTGGTGCATCAGTTTTTTGGGTATGCAGCCCACATTCACACATGTTCCTCCAAGACCTGCAGCAACATTAAACCAGTTTAATGCCTACTTTACAAGCTTTCAAAGAAAAAGTCAATGAGAATTACAATTCAATCAAACGTATTTTAATTGCTTAATGTGGCTAATACTGTTCTTAAGTCTACTCCTAAGTCTCATGACACTTTTAAGTTCAGAGACCTTTATATACGAAGACAGGAACATCATCCTAAAACAAAAGAAAGCAAATTTCCAATATTTTCATATACTACAAAGACTTAATGTTAATTGACTATTGATAAGAATGCCAGAAATTGAAATTTTTCTATGTGCACACCCTTAGACTTACCATCAAACCTATGTGCAGAAATGACAAAGGGTGGTTATGCTAAAAATGGCTGAACCGCATGGGTCTGAAACTGCACAAAAAATCTGGGGTTATGTGCATTTTTTTAAGGAGGTTTTCACTGCATTCTCGAAAGGACTCACGTCCCATGTCCCTCGCCCCCAGCCCTTCAAACAAGGAACAGTATCTCTAAGTTTAAACAGCACTGTGATTCCCATTAAAATAAGATGCAGGCAGATGGGGAGGTTGCAAAATGACACGAATCAGCACGCAAGACAGCAGTGGACCTCGCAGCTCAAAGCTATGTCCTCTCAGAACACTACCAGAGTATGCTGTGCGGGGCAGGAGACATACCTAGCACAAGAACAGCGCCTGGCACGGGATCGACATGTAAGTTTTTGCTAAATGAATGAATTAAATTTTGATATTGCCATATCTAGATTTCTGCTTCATGCCTCCTTCTAATGCAAGCAGCCAAGTAATCTTTAGAGAATTTACCTCCCGCATCACTCTCCTGCCTTAAACGCCTCAAAGGTTTCCCACTATCCTCTGATTAGTTCAAAGTCCTCCTCCTGGCCTACAAAGCCCTCCTACGACCTCCAGCTCCTACCGCTCATGCCATAACCATGAAGGACTCTCATGTACCTCAGGCTCTCTGGACATACCACTCTGAGACAGAAAAGATGCCTGGAGGGTGTGCCTCAGCTTCTGGCAGAGTTGGCTCATTCTCACTTTTCGGCCTTGTCTAACTTCCACCTCTTCAGTAGCCTTTCTTGACAATCTTCACAGAGTCAAAACTTTCCTTTACCCAGTTCTTCTCTATCCCATTATAAAACTTTTTTCAGGATCACTAATCACAATTTGCAAAGTTCTTGCTTATTTTTTTGTCTCCACACCAAAATGTAGGCTCCAAAAGGGCAGGAAATTATTTCATGCTATGACAATCTCTGCTGTATTCCCTGGCACTGATTCTTAAGTTATCACTAAGGATTTACTTCATCAATGAATAATAAACACAAAATTCAATAAGGCAGAAGCAGCACGGGCTGACCATTCTGACTCCAGTTTTTGTTTGAATGTAGAGAGATTTAAAGCAGGAAGTTTTAAAAGGTTTACCTTTTCACTTATTAAGCCCCTAAGTACATTAAAATGCATAAACGTTTACCATACAGCAAAGCTTGTGGAAAAGGCTTCTATCCTGGCTGTGCTAAACAACCTAAATTTTTACCATGTAATCCAAGTCAACTTTAACTTGGCTCAAGTGAAAGGGATATGCTGTTGGGTTTTTGTTTTGTTTTGTTTCACTGGGTTTTAGGAGCTATTTAGGTCATTGCAAGGGAAAAACCAACTTCCACAAAACCACTTCTGAAATATTTTAGGAACTTACCCCATCTAGTTCCAAGAGGGGTTGGAGTGACAAAATCCAAGACCATAACCTTCTTACCATATTTGGCTGCCTCCTGGAAAACAAAATTATTAAAATGAGCTGAAAAAGTTAACACAATAAATGTGCAATGGGCCGCTAACATCCATGCTGCCTTTATCAAGCTGTAATGCCTAAAGCATAACCAGCTGTGACACATGGAAGCTGCTGTACCACGACTAGTTCAACTTCAGGACGGAAATTAAGATACTCAGATAGGCTGAGCCTGGTGGCCTTGGGAGGCTGAGGCAGGAGGATCGTGAGTTCAAAGCCAGCCTCAGCAACTCAGTGAGACCCTGCCTCTAAATAAAATACAAAAAAGGGCTGGGGTTGTGGCTTGGTGGGTTAAGTGCCCCTGGGTTCAATCCCAGGTACTCCCTCCCCACCAAAAAAGATACTCAGTTGTGAGGGGAGCTTTAAAGATTAAGGAGATTACAGTTATAAAATGGTTGGAACTGAGTAGAAACCTTAGAATTCTCTTACATAATTCCACTCAAAACAATAACAGATTAAGCAATAATCTGAAGAAAAAAAAAAAAAGTGGCCATTCAAGTGGTACATAGCTGGTACAGCCAGTTTATTGACAGCACAGCCCTTCACCTAACTTCTATCAATAAAAGTAAGATCTTTGAGAACATTTTTAAGTTCTATCTAATTCAGTTCACAAGACAGAATACTGGGTAAATTTTTATTTTTTTTCCCAAAATTGTCAGATTTCCTAAAATTCTCATGTGAGGAGTCCACGAAACAGTTGATATCTATAAGGTTTCCAAATATATTTTAGGGGAGTGAAAAAATGGTCAGGTTCATTTGAGTACCGTTTACCTTTCTCAGGGACTAAGCCTTATATACTGGCAACTAAACTACTCGGGGTTGAGAGGACCGAGCCCATGCACCCTTCCAACACCACTTCCAGAGTAAATTACGCCAGGCATTATTCCTGCTTCACTTTCAGCAAAGGGTCCCTTCATGCTAGGCACTGGCCTGCTCCTAATTTGGGCAGCTTCCTGCGCATCTACCACCTTTACTAAATGACCACACACTGCACCTTAGGGAAGTATCACCACCTCTTCTTTTAAAGAACCTGGTGGTAGGGATGGCAGGGCTGAGGCTCCTCAAATGGGCAGTGGATCTAGGTTCAGAGCCAGGAGCCCAACTCCTGTCCCCAGTCACACCAAGGCCACAGTGAGAAATTATTCTTACAGTTCCTTATCTTTCTATTGGGATACAAGGGGTTGAGAACAAGAAAATTATCGAAGTGAAAAAAAATCAAATACTAGTATTTATAAAGAATAAGCAATATATTTGTTTAATTTCAAATCATTTCCACAGAACACCGTTATTATCTCTGGTGTTCTGAGGGGTGGTGGTGGTGGGGGGGGAATCAACCAAAATTAAATGGAAGTGTGTTCCAAAACATGGGCCCAGTACTATATCAAGAACAGATATTTCAACTTGGAAAGGTGATTTATTTAAGTGGTCCCTTAACACATCCCACTCGAAGTTGATATGAAAAATACAAGAGGGCCTCAGATAAATTCCACAGAGAACTGGGGAAGTGTCAGGAACAGGAATATTCTAAACAGAACCCAGATGATACACAACACAAGAAGACTTGCCTTGGCAGCAGCCAGTCCTCCTGAGCCGCCTCCAATGATGATAAGGTCGAAGTCATAGGACTCGGGAAGATCCTCAGAGCCATTCATTTTTAGTTGCGGTTGAAGACTGCCCTCACAAACCTAAAGAAAAACAATGGAAAATAATTTTAATTTAACTTAAAAGCAGCAATGTCCAAAAAGTTTGTAAGACAATCTTTCTTTCGGAAAGCAAAAGGAATTTTCAAAGAAAAAAAAATGTTATTTGACTACTATCACAGCTGACAAAGTGAATATTCCACCTTCTTTCAAGAGGTGGTCAGTGCTTGCTTGCTTTCGGGTTACTATCCTGGAGGACTGGTTCTAGTGCCCTCCTGTGCCAGCGTTCACTTCTCTCAAGTGTTCAGACAGACTTCTACGTGGGGAAGTCCCAGTAGCACAACAAAGGCAACCTCGGCCTAAACTACGTTTGATCATCAGTTCTCTTCTCCTCCAATTCTGAAACTAAGGTTTAAATTAAGTTTTTAAAAACGTTTGTACAGTATGTTTTTAATGGAGCCATCAATACAGTTTAGCAATCACTTTTCCCTTCTAAGTCAAAAATGGAACGAGTGGGTTAAAGTCTCAGACCAAGATAGGGGCCTGCAAAAGTATGGGTAAGATAATTTCAATATAGCAATTTTAAAGTCAGCCAAATATTTAAGACTTTTCTAAGATTTTAGCCAAAGTATTAAAAATCTATAAATTCAGATTGAGTTATATGCATGTATGAATATGACATAATGAACCCTACTATGATACACAATTATAAAAAAGTAAAAAAAGAATTTTTTTATCTAGAAATCCAGAAAAATTGATTGACATTGACCTGCACAAAAAATGTAAAAAAATACAATAAAATAAGTCGTCGTCTCTGCTTTTGTAGGACGTCTTGTGGTTGTTTTTGCGGTGCTTGGGATAGAAACCAGGGCCTGACACACGTGAGCAAGTGCTCAATCACTGAGCCACAAACCCAACCACTGCCAGGCATTTTAAATAAGTATGGCTCTGTCAAGCTCATTTCTTTCATCTGCATATACGTGAAGTCTCCCTTATTTATTTATTTATTTTTTAATGTGATGCTGAGGATCAAACCCAGTGCCTCACACGTGCTAGCTAGGCAAGCACTCTACCACTGAGCCACAACCCCAACCCTGAAGTCTCCTATATTATTTCATTTTCATGTACTTGACATGTAACAGGCTTTATAATTTAGGTACTTGACTCTTTTTTTGTGGTGCTGGGGATTGAACCCAGGGCCTTGTGTATGTGAGGAAAGCACTCTACCAACTAAGCTATAATCCCAGCTTGACTCTCAATTCTTAAAAAGTCTTATCGTTCCACTCTTATTTCACACTACCTATTATTAAAATGGGTGACTAAAAAAGCTAAAAAGCACAAACAAAATGGTTTTAAACATCAAGTTTTGACCTTAATAGCCAAAAGCTCCCAAACTTACCAGCCCAGACTGCATATTTTTCTCTTGCCTACAATCAGGTGCAGGGGATGAAGGGCAGGCCTTGGGGTCAGCAGAACAGGGTGCTTGGGATGTGGAAGGAGGTGCAGTAGAGGAATGTGGAGGAGGAGGCTCAGCCCTGCAGGCATCCCCAGGCAGCATGTCAGGTGCACATGATGACTCAGGGGATGAAGGGACAATACCTGGAAGCCAGCAACAGTGGGGACAAGACCACACCACCCTGACAGTCTGCACGAAAGGTCTAACGCAAGAAGCTGGTAAACACAGCCAGAATTCATCAACTGGCATCATGGCCAAGGCTGCTCCTTCAATGCAGGGCACTGTGGGGGAAAACAAGTTGGTATGACAGCCATTCAGAGCACAGGACCAGTATGAGCCTCAGATAACAAGGGCTACTCCCTCGGTCTCACAGAGCAGGAAGCTGGCTTGCTGATTTAAAAGGGTGAGCAAATAAACATAGCTGGATGTCCTTGAAAAATAACCATTTTTAATCTTAACCTTGTTTTATCTGCATCTATTGTG
Source organism: Glaucomys volans (assembly GCA_020662805.1). Lineage (NCBI taxonomy): Eukaryota > Metazoa > Chordata > Mammalia > Rodentia > Sciuridae > Glaucomys > Glaucomys volans. The sequence continues at coordinate 950,164 of JAJEJO010000446.1, read as the reverse complement.
GAACAATCGCTGTCTAAATGAAAACCACCAGTTCTGGGAAAGTCTCGCTCACAACGTACCTAGTTGAACAAATGAAAGAAAAAGTATCCTTGTGCTGAAAAGCTGTATGTATCCCTCACCAATGTTAAACATCAGTGCTTGACTCAAATTCTGTAGCTGACCTGGGTTGATGTAGCTCAAGCTGAAAGTCAAATTATATCAACCAGTGCACACATTTTATAAAGAAGGCACTGAGCAAGCATAAATATATTTAGTGCTGTAAAATAGAATTGGTAACATAGGCATTTAGTTGACCCTAGAACTAAACATTATGTTTTTAAATTTTAAGCCAATTTAAAATTAAAATTGCTGTCATTCAGTTCAAGGTAAATGGTATCCCAACTGAAACACAAATAAGACAGATGGGAGAGGGCAGTTCCAGCACACAGAGAAGGGTAAGGAGAGGCAAGAACACCCCACTCCCCTCCCAGTACAACTGCTAGAAACAATGGCTGCTGACCAGAGAGGGTGGGGGGATACAGGAGTTCTCAAACCTCTCAGGCTCAGGATGCCTTTACAATCTGAGATTATTTAGAACACCCAAGAATTTTTGTTAATATGGATTTTCTCTATTAACATTTACTGCATTAGAGATTAAAACTAAGAAAACGTTAAAAGTATTTATTAATTTAAAATTAATACACCCACTGTATGCTAACATGAACATTCTTATTAAGTTTTTTAATTAGAGGGACTTTTTAAATATCTTTGCAATTCTCTTAATGTCTGGCTTAACAAAAAACAACTCATTATCTGCTTCCTTCCTCTATCAATCTGCTGCAACATCACCTGTCATAGAGCCTCTGGAAAACTCCACAGCAAACATGCAAGATAATTAGAGTGAAAAGGCAAATAGCATCCCAGTATTATGAAAACAATTTTTGACATCAAAGTCCACCCAAAAGGGTCCCAGACCACACTTTTAAGAACTACCATTATAGGACACTACACGGTGCCTGCAGGCATTTGTCACTTCTTGGCCAGGTTTAGGTGTTAGTGATCTTTCTCTGACATCGGCCTCTCATAGCAATGCCTAACCCTACCCAAATCCTAGTTTAAAAAAAAAAAAAAAAGACAAAAAAAACCCCCACTGTTTCCCACTCCCCAAAGACAGTGTAATATTGGAATCAATTTAAATGTAGCCAATTTCTTTAACATTAGAATATGAAATCCTAACCCCACCACCACCAGCAATATGACATCTATCCTTTGCCACCGATTTGTGCTGGTGTTTCCTTCCTCTCTGCATGGCTCTTGTGGAGAACTAAGCTAGACTAAAATAAAGTACTTGCTCTATTCTTGAGACTAGGTTGACTGGGACTAATCATCTAAACCTTAGGAGCCTCCATTTCTACCAAATTCCTGTAACCTCACCAAATTGCTGAGTTTAACTTGTGATTAAATAAATCAAGGAGTTGTAGAGCGTGTCTCAAAGCTTTCTCCTGAGCTTCCTGCAACCACCTCTAGTGAAATGTCCCTTCCTATCAAAACCTAATCCAAAACATAGACACACTACCACAGTGTCCCATTACTTTATTCAATGTACACAAACACATGTCCTTCTAAAGCATCCCCCTGGGAACTGAGGGACCTTTTACCAACACTCTAAGACTCAACACAGGGCCATCTTATCTATGAAGTCTCCCTTAAGTTCCCAAACAACATTCCTGCTTTCTTTCAACTCCAATAACACATTGTCAGGTCACCTAGCACAGACTGTGCTAGCACTTTGAACGCTCTCTTTTCTCCACTTCAGTGCCTCATGTCCTTCAAGATTTAACTGGAAGCTTTTACTTGACAGCCCTGAGTTGGGAGCTCCACCTAGGAAATCCAATTGCCACCAAAATAATCCCCTCTAATCCATAAGGACAGGCACCTGCATCTTGTCTTTTGTTTGTGCATCCTCACTGTCAACCATACACCTATGGGATGGTGTTCAAAATCATCTTCAGAACAAAAGACTTGAACACTATCACCAGCTTGGTTATGTACACCCAAGAAGCTTCAGTTTTCTCACACATAGAATTAAAAACATGGAAAACACTTTGAAAAATGTAAGGAATATAGCATAACGGATAAAGAGCTTAGATTTTGTCAAAACCGGAACCTGACTTGCAACTTATGTACGGTCTTGGGCTAGATGCTTAAATCCTCCTGCCTTGCTTTTCCTGTTTGCAAAAAGAAGGGTGATAAAACATGCACTTCATAGGAGTTTGGGTGAATCAGACAATCTATATATATGCAGTACAGTGCCCAGACAAGAACACAGCAAGTCTTTTAGCTAAAATATAAAATAGGCACAGTAGAAGTATTTTGTCGAAGTGGCACAGGGGTATTAAAGAACAGGGAATACTTAGTAGTGTAAGCTGCAGCTGAGGAAAGAGCTAAACAGCAGATAAAATTTAAAGCAACACCCCAAATGTTCTAAATTGCTTGAATTTCATGTTTTATACCTTGTGTGCAAAATACGCAGCCTCACTTTTCTTAATGCCATAGATGCTCACGTCTGGCCTATCAAAACCAAAACAACAGAACTCAGCAGTGACTACAGAAACCTATACCCATCCAGCTGCTTGTCTCCTTTCAAACCTGATGGCTGTCACGGACTTGTACTGCAGCAGTCACTGGAGTTGTACCTCAGGCCTTTCTCTCTTTGGATTATGAGTTAAGAAAACAATAAAGGGAAATTGCACGTTTAATGCTGCAAGTTTTCTAGAAAAGACTTGGCCCTAGGTCTATGACAGGGGCTGGGGCAAGCTGCAGACCACAGGGCAAACGCAGCTCATCTGTGTTTCCAAAGTCTCTGAGCAAAGAATGGTTCTTATATTTTTAAATGGCTGGAGGGAAAAATGAAGTAATAATTCATAATAAATAAAAATTACATTAAGGGCTGGGGTTGTAGCTCAGTGGTAGAGCGCTTGCTTGCCTAGCATGAGTGATGCACTGGGTTTGATTCATAGCACCACATATGAATAAAATAAAGGTCCACTGACAACTAAAAAAAAAATTAAAAATAATTAAACTTAAATTTCGGTATCCATAAATAAGATTTTACTGGAAAATAACCACACCCATTTGTTTCCAACCTGTCTATACTTTTCTTTTTCAATAGCAGAATGAATTACATTGCAAGAGACCACACAGTCCACAAAGCTTAAAGTACTATCTGACTTTTCACAGAAAAAAAGATTGCCAAACCCTGCTCCCAGGAAATTTGGAGTCAGTGTCAGTGAGTGGTAGTAGACCGAAAATAAGAGTAACACTGAAGTGACTGCAAATTGAAGAATCACCTCACTGTTCAGGGAAAGAGATGCTTCCTCTAAGGAGAAATTAGAGGGAAAGTTGATTCTCCATGATCAATTATCTAGATGTTCAGCTAGCATGCACCTACAGTGTCTAGAGTCATGGTAACATTTCACCTTTACTCTGTATCAAGTATTCTGGCAAATGATGGCAGATTCCAGGAGCTTTTCTATCCTATCTTTCTGAGAGAGAGCATCTCAACCAATGTCCAAGCAGTGTTTCTTTGGTACAACTGTCGTTAACAAAAATGTTGCTGTCTTTTCCTCTGTGATTAGTTCCCCAACATTGAAGAATGAATTCCTAGAACCTATGAATGTTACTTTAAAAGGGACTTTGGAGATGTGCCTAAGAATCTGGAAATGGATTTTCTAGAATTATCCTAGCAGGCTCAATCTAATCACAAATGTCCTTGTAAAAGGGAGGCAGAGAAATGACTACAGTAGCTGGAGATGTGATCACAGAAGAGAGAGACTGCACTGCCAGTTGTGAAAAACTGTTCTGTGCAGGTGGCCTCCAGAAGTTGAGAAGACAAAGAATCAGATTCTCCCTCAGAGCTTTCAGAAGGAATCAGACTTGCTGATGCCTTGATTTTGGCTCAGCCAACCCAACTATGGTTGGAAATCCAACCTCCAGAACCATAAGACAGTACTGCTTGCACTTAATTGTTCAGTTATAGCAATGATAAATGAATACAGCCCTCCAAAACATAAACATACGATTTTCTGGAACCATTTTTTCTCCAGTCCTAGAGCAGTACCTGGCACTATTGGCACCCAAACAGTTGTTGGGTCAATTAACAATGTGCAGATTCCAGTTAATTGGCAGTGGATTCCCCAGAAGACAAGGGATCCACAAGTGTAAGGAGACTCAAAGTGAATGGTGGTACCCCAGAATTTGTTGACCCTGATATCAGGAAAATGCGCAATAACAGGAGTGTGTCCACAATGGGACGGATACCATGCTGGAAGTTTTATGTACATTACATCCCATCTAATCCTTCCAATAGTCTTCTATCATTATCATTTCCATTTCATATCTGAGGGAGGCCTTGACAGACTAAGAAAAGTGCCCGCCAGTCAAGAATGAAACCTAGGTCTGTATGATTACAAATCTATTACTTTTATCACTGCGCCTCACTTCGTAATTCCTATTTCCAAGTATTTGTCACAAATATATTCTAATGTAATCCTTACTGCATTCTTAAGAGATGGGTATTATTTTCACTTGGAATAGCAAAAACCTAAGCTGTACAGGTTAGATATTCTGCCCAAAGTGGCTAACAACAATGTTACAATCAGCACTGATGCAAGTCCTCTGATCACAAAGAGGTCCTATTATTCAATAAAGTTTTACTTTAAAAAACATTTGCAACAGTCTCCTAAAGTTGTTTATTTGAATCTTCAACAGTTAGGGTGCTCAGGGCTGGGGTTGTGGCATAGCAGTAGAGCACTTGCCTAGCACATATAAGACACTGGGTTCCATCCTCAGCACCACATAAAAATGAATAAAGGTGTCCATCTACACTTTAAAAAATCATTTTTAAAAAGTTAAGGTGCTCAGAAAAAATAAGTTAAGGTGCTCAAACTGTATCAGTGGGAAAACAGCACTTTTGCAATTTGATTCTTAATCTTTATAAAGGAATTCATTTCTCCATTGTTCCAGTCTTTTATCTTCACAGTAAGCAGGTGGTTTAATTTCAAAATGATGAGGTAAACCACATGTCATGACAAAAACAATAATAAGTGGACAATTTGATATTTGAACAACTCTAATTTTAAAGATGACCCAAAAAATTCTCTCTCCCCAATCTACTTATTCTATTAATAACTTTAAGTCATCACTCAGTGTCAAACCCTCCCAGTGAAGACATGAATCTATAGTGAGTGAAGAACTCAGGCTCTCTCTGCTATCAAAAACAGTATATCTGCTTGCTCCAAAAACAGATCTCTGGAAAACCTAAGAAATTTGGTTGGTAGATATACCAAAGTGAGGATCAACGAGACCATCCCTAAATCAAAGGGTGACAAACTGTCAAAGGTTAGAATTCCTTTATAAGAAAGAGGAAAGACTAGCTACTTCAGAAAGTAATCTGCCAATGAGAAATACCTATTTTTTAAAAAATTTTCCAGAATATTATTGCTGAAGAACCTTCCTCAAACATCAGTTCCTGCCTCTCTTGGTATCATTTGTTTATTAGCCTTTGGATTTCCCTTTCTAGACTTAGGAGGAAAGTTTATTGTCACTATTAACAGTCATTGACCCACTTACCAATTAGTGACCAAATTCCTTTACTCCCAAAGATTAAGTTCCTAAAGATACAAGGCAACTTATGGGTATGCTTACTGCACATTCTAAAGCTTTTAAATTTTCAGCAGTAATTTCCAAATCAGGTTGTAACTTATACTCTTAAAACAACTGGCAGCACCAAGGGGGGGGGGACAGATCACACTAAGAACATGTGAATAAACTAACACAGGTTAAACAGGGACAGTTTTTAGCCCTATTAAGAAATATAAAATTAATATCCAAAGTTGTTACATGATGACACATCGCTGATTCTGAAGGACACACTGCAGTAGCAGATACCACAAAGAGAAACTAGGGGCCGGAGAAGACATTAACCAAGTAGAAAAAGCTTTCAAGTAAACAATGTTAGAAGGACAAAAATACTTTCTACCTTTAAGGATACTAACAGCTGAAGTCATGCAATTCTCACACAGCTTCACATTCAAGCAGAATTGGTTTCCCCTAAATCTAAAGGTTCTCTTACACCGTGACTTCCTGAAATCCTATGCATTTGCCCTTACTACTTCCCTGCCTAGCATGCTGTTCCAATCTTCTAATTTCTACTCCTCTTTCAGCCCTTACTTGATGTTTTGACTACTAAGCAGTAGTCACACTAATTTGCTGAGTCAGCTTACAGGATAAATTATTTAGAATTATGGCCACCCATTCTCTGCAGTGAAGTATGGCATCTGATTTTTTTTAAGTCACAATACTGCCTATTTACCACCTTCTAGTTTTTCTTAAACAACTTTTCGCCCACTCTCACCCCAATTTGGTTATAAAACCCCTTATGGGATTCTCCTTGGTTCATTAAAACAGGAAGTAAAACAGTATCACATAGAATTCTGATTTTTTTTTCAAGTTGGTCTATGTATTTTAGTTTACAAAATTCAGAACTTATAAAATTTTTATTACTATAGTTTAATAGGCCATTCAAAAAAATATTTCCCATAAGTATGCCAGTGAAAATTTTTAATAACATCACCTCATAAATTACCAAGAAAAACACATTACACAGAAAAACAATTTTCAAATTGAAAATATTTTACTTTATAAGAAATATAGTGTGTGCACTTCTGTTCAGATTTTGCAGTTTTGAGATACTTCAGAAAAACAAAACGGATTCCTATACTAGGAACAAAAATCTAATATGAGTTTGTGATCATAGCCTCTGAAATTTCAAAAGTTGCCACAATATTTTTCCAATCCTGTAAACTCAGAGATATAACACCCTGCTTCCTGCCAAAGGAACTGGGATCATTTCCTTCTCCCATTTGGTTAATATTAATTGGCTCTAAAATTGGCAGCCTGTCTTGGTCAAGCCTTATTCTTGCAAAACCATCTCTTATAATAAAAGAAACGTAGAATATATTCTCCACCGTACGAGAGAAAGAGTTTGGATCAATCACAAACTCAAAATAGGACACAGGAGTATCAGGATACTTCCGAAAGTAGGTTTGCAACAATCCCAAGATTCTTTCCACTTCTTTTTCTGTTGCTTCTTGATTGGTACTCAGATCCAACTTCCGCAGCTTTGTAGGCATATCCCCATTTCCTTCCATTTTGCGAAATTTTTTGTGATGTTCAAGTCGACGCTTCCGAACAAAAGGCTCAGATTTGAATGAACCAAAAATAAAGTGGAATGTTTCGGCCTGCAGGATCCAGGATGCTGCTTCCTTTTGCACCGTCTCCCAGAAGGAGAGCACGAGACTGTCATCACAACCACTCAACTCATCACACTCGTCTTCCATCCAATTGAGGCCCACAAATACAAACAGAAAGTCACAAAATGCTACTTGATTAAAAAAGCTCATATCAGAATTCAACTGTTTTGCTTTTTCTTTACCCAAATCAGAAGCCAAAACAAGAAACTGAGCATCGAGAGCAGCTTCTCTCGTTCGGCTCACTCCATCAAACAGGACATTGGCTTCCTCGAGGGCCTCAGTCAGCGAATCGCTGGCCGTGTTCACTATGTCCTCGCGGTTCTGCTGGACATTGTAGATGAGCTGCCGGTACTGCTTGCGGATATTCCGACACTTCTCCTCGTCCTGGAGCCCCAGGAGGTGAGAGTCCAGCTCAGGCTCTCCAGAGCTGAGGTCATCAGAACAGCTGTCCACCCCCACCACCACTTCCATCTTCAGGGGCTCTTTCTCCTCCTCCACCTGCTTCACCGTGTACTCACTGCAGGTGACAGTCGCGACTGGCTCCTTGCCTCCCTTCAGAGAACCTTTCCTATCAGACATGTCGGCAACCGGCAACACGCAGCCAACCGCCTCCAGAATGTTCCCGACACCCGCGGAAATCCAAGGGGCAGTTGGAGAAGTGGAGGATGCCCGCCCATGCGCAGTGCGGTCCTCGGCTTCCGCTGGCTGACCCCGCCCCCCCTCCGAGCCAGGCCGGCTCCGCCCCGCCCCCCCCCCCCCCATTCATACCCAGGCTGGCCGGCTCTGCTCCGCCCGCTCTCACTCCAGCCTGGCCGCTTCATTCCCACCCCAGGCTCTGTCCACCCCAGCGCAACAAAAAGAGCGCGTGCAATAATGGACCCCCAGCCCCGCACCGGAATAATTCCCAGTTAGGAGGCAGCTACTGCAGTTTTCAGCAATGACAATGTAACCTTTCAAAGAAACACTTGGAGAACCTATGACCTACGGGGCACTAATGGGTCTGCGCTTTAATTAAAACGTCCCCTGCCATACGCTGAAGTAAGGTCCACCTACATCGTTCTAGAGGTTTTATTTAGTGCTTGTATTTGATAACTAAGTGTGGATAACTGTTGGTAAGGACAAGTTAAGGTCAAGGGTCCTTAAATGAAGAACTGTCATTACAATTAGGCGAAGTTCACAGTTGCAAGGTGACTGGAAATTATACAAATTTAATCGGGTTAATTAACCTTTGCTAGCCCTCAAAAAGTCAAATCCCTGCTCAGGATATAACTCAGTGGCAGAACGCTCACCTGGGTTCATGCCCAGTACAGCCAAAAAAAAAAAAAAGAAAAAAGAAAAAAAAAAAAAAAGGACAAAATCCTCCGCAGTTTACCAATTTATCTCATTTCATGGGGCATGAACATTTAAGTGAAAATGCACAAGATGCACACTACTCAAATGACCTTCGGCTTTCCACCGCCTCAGAGTGGAAAAAGAAAATAGGTACGTAAGACTCTCCACAAAACATATTTATTTGGAAGTCTATCAATAGTTAACAGCCACCTAAAAAGTGAACAAAGGATTTCAAACATGTTATAAGGATATGCAAGTGAAGTCTTTGGCCCGGGTATGTGTTGGAAAATCACGCATTGGCTTACTGTGCAGTTCATGAAAGAACTAGGTTATCAGTCACACACGTAGAAATGTGTGACAAGGGAAGGAATACATAGAGGACATGCACACTCCCAAAAACAAAGTTATTAAAAGCTGTTACTTCCAGTGCTAATTCATTCTGTGCTACATCCAGTCCCTAGGAACCTTAGTAACGTAACTAAGATCATCCACAGAAAGGCAGGCTTGTATTATATTCAACCTAAAAGCCTGCCTTTATAAAGGTGCACACAATTTTAGAGTTGCTACCAAATAAAACCATCTCAAGTTAAATTACTTAAATGGGATTTCTACACTTGTGAATCTTTCAATCATTAAAACTGATTTTCTAACCTAAGATCCAATTACTACTAATTATTATAAACGTAACCTAAAAGGAAGGAGTGGCAACACATGATTTCAAATTATACAGGTGAACTTTTCTAGGACTAGGAATAGAAAGTACAAGTGCAGTCTTCCTCGGTTTTTCCTTTCCTCTCCTCTCTGAAGAGCTGCTACCTGAGGCTCCACTGACCCTCCATTTTCCTTCTTCCATCTTTTCTTCCAAATTATTTTTCAGTTCCTTTCCCAGAAGCTCAGACTGATTTACTACAAGACTCCTACAACAAATAGATTTTATGAGAATTTCTGAGCCAACGCCAGAACCAGAGTGGAGTCCCACAGTCTAACAGTTACACAAATCCTGCTCTCAGCTACTCCCAAAACTTTTCTGTACCTTTTCTCATAGAGGCTTCTCTCCCCTCAACCCACCAGGGTATCTGTTTAATAATGAGTTGTGAAGACATGTGGTAAAATTTCTGGTTTCATTTATGACAGACAGTAGCTATGATGTGAGGCACACTCTTTCATCTCAATTTCCTTTAAATTTATGCATGTATAAATTTTTGCTGTTTTTTTGCGGTACATATTAAAGTTAAACTTTGTTGTGATCAAGTCATCTGTTTTTTTGTTTGTTTTGATACCAAGGACTGATCCCAGGGGCGCCTAACTACTGAGCTACATCCTCCGCCCTTCCTATTTTTAGCCAGGGTCTTAAATTGCTTAATGCCTCACTAATTTACTGAGGCTGGCCTTGAACTTGCAATCCTCCTGCCTCAACCTCCCAGGTCACTGTGATTACAGGAATATGCCACCATGCCCAGCAAAAGATCTGTTTTAAAAAGGAGTTTCAGGGAGTGGGGGACACAACAACCATAGACTGTGGCAGGAGACAATAAACCTGAGTTCCAGTCTTGATCTGTCAGCTATTGGTACTACCTTTAAGCAGACTGCTTCACTCTCAGCCTCCAGTGTCCTCATACATAAGATGGGATACTACTATTTATATCATACAATCACTAAGTATTGAGTGATCATTATGTAACAGATCAGACAGTATTTTCAACTATTGAGTAGGGACTTAATAGTTGTGAAGTATCGACTGTAAAGTATCGACCGGGTGTGGCGGCACACACACAACCTGTAATCCAAGCAGCTTGGGAGGCTGAGGCAGGAGGTTCACAAATTCAAAGCCAAAATCGGCAAAATCAAGGTTCTAGGCAATTCAGTGAGAGCCCATCTCTAAATAAAAATACAAAATAGGGCTGGGGATGTGGCTCAGTGGTTGAGGGCCCCTAAGTTCAATCCCCAATACCCTCCTCACAAAAAATTGTATACCATCCCCAAAATAGCTAATGTTTAATAAACATCAGATTACAAAAATGAAAGAAAAAACTCATATGCAAACCAGTAGCTTCACTCCTTACTGTTGCTCTAGAAACAGGGGAAAAAAAAGTTTTAAAGGTTAAATCAGTAAAAAGGAATATATCCCACTACAACAAATACCAGGGAAAAGATATCTGCCATACAACAAAAAGTTAAAACCTACTAAGGTTTCGACTATTGAACATATGTAGACAACTTTGAAGGTTAAATTTCTCCACCAGGCATTTTGAAGCAGATCCACAAAGAATCTGAGTTTACATGCAAAGTTACTTAATAATTACTTCTCAGCCGGGCGTGGTGGTGCACACCTGTAATCCCAATACTTGGGAGGCTGAGGCAGGAGGATCATGAGTTCAAAGCCAGTCTCAACAAGGTCAAGGCCCTAAGCAACTCAGTGAGACCCTGTCTCTAAATAAAATACAAAATAGGGCTGGGGATGTGGCTCAGTGGCCGAGTGCCCCTGAATTCAATTCCCAGCTCCAAAAAAAATTAAAAAATTACTTCTCATTCATAATTGTTTATCTCATGAACAGCTCCTTAAAGTCCAGCAGAATTTTTTAAAGTACAGTATCCATAAAAGGTTTAGAATAACTACTCTGTTCAAATAAAATGTCATTATTATTATGATAGCACTGCTGGGGACAGAACCCAGGCCTCCACACATTAGGCAAGCGCTCTACCACTGAGCTACAATCCAGCCCAAAACAGCATTATTATTATTTGTAAAGTAAACAATAAAATGAAAGCGAGGTCACACTAATACAGACCCACACACAATGAAGTATAAAAAACCACCACCCTTGACCTGCGGTCAAGGTACACACTTAATGACATTTAAAACTCAGGGTTAGTGACATGGCAAGCCCTAGCAGCATAAACAAGGGTGTTGAGATGAAGAAAGAGCCCAACCACACCTCAGAAGTCGGGAATGAGCATCACTTTGACAGCCTGAGGGGAGGGGCACTAGGTTTGTGGCTATTAAAGGTGGCAGTGTTGAAGGAGCTCAGCTCTGGAGGCCTGGGTTAAAATAAAAAAACGATGGTTTCCCATTTTCTTTAGCCTGTGAGTTTCCTCACGTGTAAAAGCTGTCTACCAAGTCTCTCTCCCCCACTTTTTGTAGTGCTGGGGATTGAACCCAGGGCCTATGCATGCTAGACAAGCACTCTTACCACTGAGCTACCCCCGTACCCCCAACAAATGTATTTTATTTAAATATGTATTCTGTCCTACAGATTTGTGTTCAGAGATGACAAACTCAGCAGCAGGCCCCACTGACAATACAGGTGCCTGCTAAATAGTAGCTAAAGAGACCTGAAGTGACTTTTGCCCAACTGACCTGGACACATCTGCATAAAATGCTGAAGGCTAACAATGTTACTGTCATACAGCTTTTTAAAAATTCTGAACTGCTTCCCAATGTGCTACCAAGAATCTTCTGAACAACTCAGAGCTTCATGATAGCCCATCTTCAATGAAATCAGAACCATGCTAGTGAGTCTCTGTCCCTACCTCTGTCCATTAACTCAACAAATATTTTGCTAAAATGTATATATGGTGTTAAAAAAAATGTATGGAAAATAGGAAAATGTGCTATTGTCTCCCAGTTTAATAGGCACAGTGGAATGAAGTTTCATTCCACAAGTTTCTAACAAATGAACATCTCCTGTATGCCAGGAATACCAAGATGAATCACAAGCACACTGCTGCATCAAGGAGGCAGGCATGTGTCTCAAAAGGAGTAACAAAAAACTGAGTGCCAGAGGTGTGAGCACACCAGAGTGAGCACTGCAGACAGGCAGGCCTATCTCTGGGTTCCCATCCCAGCTCTGCCACCTCACTAGCAGCAGGATCAGGGCATGCTCCTTTAATTCTGAAGGTCTTCATTTCTGTATCTGCACTACTGGACAACACTGCCTTCTTCAGAGAACTGTTGTGAGGATCTAGACCTAGTGTCTAACGGGCACTCCATCTGGCAGGCATGTCCACATAGACATGAGCACCACACAGCTGCAACCACAGGCACAGAATAAGCCCAGTTCTCCACCCGTGATCTGTAAGCCAAAAAATTATCACTGTCAGGATTCCTCCTTTCCAGAGATAAGGATTTGTGGAAGTGCTATGGAAACACAACAGAGGGAAAGGACGGCCAAATCTGGTCTTGTTCTGTGAACAAGAAACTGGGAAACACTTGGAAAAGTGGGTTTCGGGAGAAAGAGATGTCAGGAATTAAACAACAGGACAAGGAGGGAAACTTTAAGGACAACAATGATCCCAGGAGTCTGTGTTAGAAGAGGGAGCACAGCAGGAGATAACCAGAAAAGCTGGTTGGGGCCAGGACCCAGAAGGAAGGGACACCAAACTAAGGAGTGTACTCTTTATCCCGTGGGGAAGTGGCAGTCAGGAAGATGACTGATAGCAGACAGGCTGGGAGGAGCTGAGAGTGGGAGGCTAGTTAAGAGACTGTTGAGATAGTGCAGGCAAGAGGAAATGAGTACCCTGGTCCTGTTGGGATGATGTAGGCAAAAGGAAATGAGTACCTTGGCCCAGGCAAAACCCAACAGCAGCAAAAGGCAGATCGAGTGGGAAGAGCCAGGCCCTGGTGAGTGAACAGACCAGAAAGACAAGAGGAAATCTGAAGCCGGGACCACAGAACAACAGCGATGCCTCTGAAAGAATGGACAGCAAAAAAGTGGTTCACACTGTCACTTGGCCAAAGCGATAAAAGGGCACGTTGGGTCTGAACATGGATTCACAATCAGTAAAATTCATGATCATCAGCCCTAAATAATTCATTTATTTAGAATAACAATCTATGCTTCCTTTCAATGTCAGTAGTCCTTACCCTTATTTTCTTCTAAGGTAAACCAGAGCTCTGCTCACTTCCCTCATCCTCAAGGCAATCCTCCAAGCCTCTTCAGGCCTCAGCCTTAAGCAGGCCAAAGAGAGTTTCACTACTACCAGTGCTCCAAAGAGAGATGATCTCTATCAAAGGGATCCAAAGAAACTGAGTTTTCTGTCAGTTTCGGTAGAGGAACGAGAAAGAGGGGGAATGGGGAGTTAATATTCCTCATCTCCTCACGTTCATTCAGCTAAGTCTCACTTCTGATAATTTTAGAAGGTAGGTTGAGACCTGCCTTTGTTTCAGCATCTACCCCGGCAAAGCTGAACTGCCAGGTCACCACACCTGACTGCAACATGATCACATCCAGGCTTCCACTGCAACTGCCCATGCAGTTCACTAGAATGTTAACCCTGTATTGCTTTATTTCTGTTATCTATTACTGCCCTAAAGGAATAAAGTTCCACGTTGTCAATTTTAGTCTCCTCACTCTAGATTATCACCTCAAACTACTGAAGTCTTAACCACGTCTAACTCTTCAGTATTCCACTCCATACTTTTTCACTCACTTTGCGTCTCCTCTCAGTACCACCACAAGGCATTTACACAAGTGATTTCTAAACTCTGGAATCCTGGAAACCCTGATTCACAGGCAAGGGAGGTTCCCTACAGGAACACTAAGATGTTTTATTTAACGAAAACCAGATGTCCTTGAGCACCAAGAACGCTATTCATAGTTCTTAGGTAGCTTCCGAACTCCAATTTTACACACAAACGGCTTACTTCCCAACTTCTGTTCCATGGCAAAGTGTTCAATAGAAAGCATATTCCCTTCTTGAGATCCTATTGGCTGTTTTCTAATATTTGGGGGGGGGCATTATAGAGCGGAGAGCAGTCCTTCATTTTCCCTAATTACAATTATTATATCAACTGATCTTGATCAAACTGCCATAAACATTAAAGTAGCCTCAAGTTTATCTTCCACAAGAATCGCAGGAAGAGGCTTGTTTTAAATAAACAAACAAAACTAGCCCCTTCCAGAGCATCTACTTCAGAACTCAGGCAAAGCCCCAGCATGCATGCCTCACAGGCACTGCAGAGGACTGCACAGGTGGTCTGCAGGCTCCACTTTCACAGACATACTTCCAGAAGCCTTCATCCTTTAGGTTCATCAGTTCCTCCCAGGATTCTCTCTTCCTTGACTTCTACAATACACTCACTATGAAAAGCAAGGTAGGTGTTGTTGCTGTTGTCTTTTTTTGGGGAGGATCGGGGACAAGGGGACTAAAAAGAAAGGAAAGGCAGACGTCGGGATTAGTTTCCTATCCATTATTTACACTGCAATTAAAGTATGAAACCTTAATCATTTTTTTTATGATTTGGACTTTAGGATTATAACACGAACCCCATAAGCCTTTCTCTATTCAAACCCAATGTTCCCTAAAGATGTTCAAAACCCAGCAGTTAGGCCCAATGTAAGCCTCAACACACTAGAAGTTCACAAACCTTTCAAGCCAATAGCCCCTATCTTCTTGTGTCTCAGTAAAAATTAAATAAGCAAAAACCAAAAACTAAATCAAATGATACAAAAAGTAGAATGTTAAGTTTACTTAAGACATTTCTTAAATGACTCTTAAAAGTATGTATGGGTGGTATGCTTTTCATTGATGGCATCATACACCTCACCATGTCTAAAATCAACTGTGATCATGGAGTTGAAAACATCAGATCACATCAATAGAGTGAGTTCCAAAACTTATAAAAATGATTATTTTACTCCCACTGATGTTTAATCAGGAGCATCAAAAGAATTACATAAAAATCAAATGCCTATATAATTCTGTAAATGTAAACTTATGACATACATGAAGAGAAAAGAATAAACCAACCAGAAGAAATACAAATAGACCTTTGTCTCATCTTACTTGGAAATTACAAGTATGAGTAACATAATTATTTTAACTAAAGCTAAAAGCCTTTTTAAGTCCTTTAATTATTTTACATTAATTAGCTATTTGTCTTTCAAGTCTAGTTCCATTTTCTATACTCACTCATCAAAAAGATAAGTCTTTTAGAAGACAATATAACAAATAAAAGTACAAATGAATTGCCAATATTATTACTAAGGGTGCATACTTCCAAATACGTTTTTATAGCTAATGCAGTCCTCAGGTTTACTTGGAAAAAGGAAATGTTCAAGTACCAGTTCCATTTCTTAAAAACTACATTGATAGGAGCTGGGGTGCAAAGGCTCACAGCGCGTGGGTGACACAATCCCAGCAACACAGGAGGCTAAAGTAGGAGGATGAAAGTTGCAGACCAAGCCTGGACAACTTAGAAAGACTGTCTAAAAATAAAACTAAAAAGGACCTCGGATGTAGCTCAGTGGTAGAGTGCTTGCCTAATAAGCCAGAGGCTCAAGGTTTGATATGCCCTCCCCACTCAAAAAAATCTACCTAGATAAAAATGTTTAAGGACAAAAAGGCAATCTCCAAAAATCGACACATTGTGTGAAGGTAATGGGATTACTGGAGGTTTTCCCACCTGGTAATCAACCACACACGATGGGGAACACCCACCAGGCTGTCCTATCTGTTCAACATGCACCCAGGCCCCAAGCATTTTTTCCAGTACTGTAGGCTCTAACCATCCACCCCTCACTGGGTAGACCCTGCGTGCCACCAGCCGAAGGGAAGATTTCTTTTTCCCTTTCTATCCACCTGATAGTTAACTTCTGGGCTAGAAAAGAAACCCTGAGGGGAACTGAACTCACCCCAGGGGTTTCCTTGTGACTTTCCTCAGAGCCTGGGGTCCTGCGTCCCCCCAGCTCTCAAAGAATTAAAGAGGAAGGCCACAGGGGCCAGTCTGTTGACGAAGATAAGCATTTCCTGATCCCCTTTTCTAAGGACTTCTGTAAATAATATAAGAGATCACACTATCACTAAAATTTTTAAATAATTTGCATTAACTGGAAGGGAAAGAGGAAGGAAACTGAAGGCAAAGGGCACTTTGGAAGTCAACTCGTCCGGGGGCGGTGGCGCACACCTGTAATCTCAGCTACTCAAGCAAGAGGATGGCAAGCTGGAGGCCAGCAAGAGCAACTCAGGGAGACCCTGTCTCAAAAGGGCTGGGCATGTGGCTCCGTGGTAGAGCGCCCCTGGGTTCAATCCCAATACCGCAAGAAGAAAAAGAAAAGAACAGAACAGTTTCGCGTTTCTCTTCGCGCTTCCGCGGTCGGATGCAGCCCGGCAACACGTGCGCGAGCTGGGCGCGGGCTGGGCGCGGCTTGCCCTCCGGGGAGGCGCCGCGCCGCGGCCCGCCTGGGCCTGGGCTCGGGAAGGCAGGCCCCGCGGCGCGCTCGCAGCCTCCAGACGCGGCCTCTCTCCTACCTTCAAGGTCGGGTCATGGCCGCGCGTCGGCTCCGGCTTCAGGGTCACGGGGGCCCTCGGGCCTGCGCCGCCCGGTCGGCGAGCGCTCCTCGCTGGCTCCCGCGGTCCTCTGTGGCACAAAAGCGGAGGCGGGCGTGAGCTCGGCGCCGCCGAGCGACGCGGCGGGCGGGGCGGGGCTTCCGGCGGCCGCAACGCGTGCCCCCGGCTCCGCGCACCGCGCCGGGGGCAGAGAACCGGCCTGGAGGCCGGTGGTCAGCGCCAGAGTCCCAGAGCCCCGCCAGGCTGCGCTGAAGTTCAACGGCCAGCTTTTCCAGGACACCCAAATTCAGAAAGCTTCAAAAAATCACCGTAAGACAATTATCTCCGCTGTCTCAGCACCTCCCAAGTTGATCTTGCTTTGAAGTGTGCACCCACAGGGAATGCCAAAATCCAACTTCCAACTTCCCTTGAAATCTGAAACCACCGGGTGAAATTAACGTTCTGCCAACTTTGGGGGCGTTTTAAAAAAGAATCTGAAGCAATACAGCAACATTCTAGGCAAGGACGAGAAGTAACGATCCAATCTCACAGAGGAGTGAACTCAGTAGGGAATCAGTCAGTGACAAAATCCAAAACGGACTCCACTGACACCCGGTGCTTTGCATATGTTAAGATTTAATCGTCACAACTATACTTTAGATGTAGGTATCACCACGCCCAATAAACAAATAAGGAAACCGAGGTTCAGGAAACAAAAGTTAAGCAACTTGCCTGAGTTTCAGCAGCAGACAATAGCATGGGCAAGATTCAAACCCAGGGGCTGGGGCTGGGGCTCAGTGGTGGAGCACTTGCCTACCATGTGTGAGGCATTGGCTTCGATCCTCAGCACCGCATTATAAATAAATGAGTAAAATAAAGGTCCATCAACAATCAAAAAAAATTTTTTTAAAGATTCAAATCCAGACAGTGTGGTCTGTGCGCCTAACCACTAGCCAGCACTGTCTCACTATGTAAGATTAGGGCCAGGTGGCAGTCGCAGCTGCCCATTTCATAGTGTCAAGATGGGCAAGCTACTTGTCAAAACACGGAGTTCACACACGTGCTTTGCCAGTTTCTCCAGATTCCTGAGGATTCAATGGTGTGAAAATTCCTGGAAAGGCATTCGAATAGGGTTATGCTTTCCTAATGTTGTCAAGGATCTGCCAATCTACACTTCAGGACACTGCCATCTACATTTCAAGAGTCGTACTCCAGAAATGACACAAAAAACCATTTTCTCAATCTACAAATCGCCTCTACCAAGGAAACTACCGCCGACAGGGGGCCTGCCTCATCCACCACATGCAGTAGCTCTCCATGATCTGGGCCACACTGCACGCTGCCAAGAAGCTCGCTCCCGCTCACTTATTAAAGCCGCGGTCCCTCTCACCTCACCCACTTAACCCCCTCGATTCCCAACGAACCACCGCACGCACCGCGAGCGGACGCGCTCACGCCTCCTGCAAGCAGTCCCAGCGTGCTCACACGCCTGGGTGCCTGGGCGACAAGCCGGTCTGCTTTCAGTCGACGCGGAGCTCACAGGAACGCGGGATCGGTGAAGACACCGAGCTCTCCGGAGACCGCACCTGCCGCCGGGACGCAGCGCCCGACTGAAGCTAGCTGGGGCGACTGGGCAGCTGGTTCCTAGTGGCTATCAGAAGCCACGCCCTGCTCCGAGCGGGAGGGTGAACCGCCAGTCAGAATGACAAAGCAAAAATCCACTCCTCGTGCAGCCCTGGCAACCTACGCGGATGGGCTTGGCAAAGGGAGCGCTCCTCATTGGGCGCCACCGTATCCTGCCTGCTGGTAGCCGCCCCCAAGGCCAGACTGGGGTGGAAACAAAGGAATGTTTGGAATCAGAACTGGAGAGCACAAGCTGGACTCTGCCCTGAGGCACAGGCGCTAGAACTCTGCTGCCCACTGAGATCAGAGGTTCTTTAGAGATACTGATGCTTGGCTCCAACCCCAGACAGTCTGTCGTCTTGGGTATGGGAGTGACCTGGGCGGGACAGCAATATTGGGAACCCACTGCCCTAAGGGAATGGATTAGCCCTTCTCGGTAATTCCCTAAAGGAAGTTAAACATCAGCTTCATCCTGACTAATCCTGAAGTGACACATTCTCACCAGCCAAAACTTCCCCTTAGCGTACTTCCTCCTTATCACGCTCAGGTTTGGGTTTGTCTAGTTTGTTTTAAGGAAAGCTGAGCCTACATTTAACGAAAGCCGTTCCAAGTTACCTGCCGCCCCTGCCCCTGCGTTTCCCTGTTCTTGCTCGGGTTTACTCAGCACCTTCACTAGTCGGTGGCCGTGAATGCTTGCCGAATAAATAAACCAGTGTATGTCTTTTCCACCTCTTTGGATGACGCCAGACTGAAGGACACTTAAGGGAAAGGGCCACAGGCTCCTAACTGCCGGGAGAAGCTACGCCTCCTCTGAACTAGCACCTCCTTCTAGCCCCTGCCCAAGTGAAAGTCACAGGCTTGCTTTAGCCCATTCCCAGGGGGGCGCTCGTGCACAGAGACGCACAGACACACACACGCACACAGTAAACCACACTTCCTGAGCACCTCACCTGGATCGGGTTGGCTTGGTATATGAGAGTTCAGGAAACAATGTTATTGAGGAGTGAAAAATGGAAAGTGGAAGGAAAAGAAAGCTGGGACGAGGGAGGACACACTGCAGGTGTCCTGGCTGCTCCTGGGTCAAGCTCTGTGTGAATCTGTTTATATGCCTTATCTCATTTAAACTAGACACTAACAGCCGTGAACCAGAGGCATGAACTGCTCATTCCTAAAAACACATAGGAACTACAGCTGTTGCAAAAGCATGACCTAGGATAGGGAGGGATTTTTGAATCATTTAACTTGAAATAATGTACTAAACACCAATGATGCAGATGGATTTCAAGAGCCTTGACACTGCATACTAGAAAAGGGTAAATGAGTCATTTTATCTTCACATTGTTCTTAGGTAAGCAAATTATAGTACAAATCCCCAGAGTAGTTCCATGTAGTTATTTTCTTTCTAAGTTTAAAAAAAAAAAAAAAAGAAAGAAAAGAAAAAAGAAAAAAAGCATTTTAAACACACCTTCTTGGGAAGGTTATAACTCGTTGGTACAGCACATGTTTAGCATGGGTTCAATACCCAGAACTACAAAAACAAAAAAAATGTATAAATAAAAACACCTTCTTTGCTTTTCTTTCAGACTCTTCTTGCAATGCCTTACCCTTTCCATGGGACACAGAAAACCGTCAACTCTGTTGTGTTGCTGGCTGAAGAACAGCTGGGCCTCTACCCACATGCATCATGCTGCATTTGTTCTAATCATACACCTTGAAGGGGCTCCTGTTATTCTCCCTGTCTAAAATTATCTTCCCTCCCTAAAAGCCTAGTCCTTCCAAGCTCATTTGGAGTGTCACCTCCTCTGGGAGAGCTTCCCTGATTTCTACCCAATGTTAATCATTACTTCCCTCTTCTGAGTCCCCAGATACTTAATAATCCCCTAGAACTTTGGAAAGGTAAACCCTGTTTAATTTACCAAATCTCAGAATCTGGCATATTGTAGGTGGTCAGAAAATGCTAGAAAAATCCCTCTGTGGTCCTGTCGTCTAAGCTACAACAGATCTACACAGGTGTTTAATCAAGGGTCCTACTGCTGTTCTACCTATAATAAACCTACACACACACACACACACACACACACATACACACACACCATTAAGTCGGGATAGTCCTTCAGACACCTAAATCTCTGTTCAAGTGTTCAGCTCTCCAGGACCCTTGAGATCAAGTCCACACTTCCCTTGTTAATCCTAGCTGTCCACATGTTCTACACTCCTCTGAGGCAGCAAAACGTTGCTGGAGAAAACACAGAAAGTAATGATTTCAATTTAGTCAAGAACGCAGACTTCAAACGAGTCCTCAATCCTGCCAGCGACCCTTTTCATCACTAGTATATTTGTTCTTCTGGTTTCCAAAATGACTCTTTCATGTTTATCCCTTTTTTCTCAAACTTCTAATATCCCTACACACTGTCCCCAGCTCATAACCTACTTTTTCTACTTTAGGAAAACAGAATCACTCAGATTCCACCCATACTTCCCCTCAGCCACCAAACTGCCAAGCCCCTGCCTTTACTCCTGATATAATGAAAGCCATCTTCTCCACTTGTGTGTGGTTCCCATCTTTTCTTGCCTTCTCAGTCTTCAAGAACTTTACTCCTGGGCTGGGGTTGTGGCTCAGTGGTGGAGCTTGCCTAGCAGGTATGAGGCACTGGGTTTGATCCTCAGCACCACATAAAAGTAAATAAAATGAAATTACTTTTAAAATAACACTTTACTCCTGAAATTAACTGCCCTCTCTGGCTTCATCCATTTTTTGTTCTCTTACCTGTTCTTTTCCATCATTCATGCAAACACACTGTAGTTTTCTCATTTAAAAAAAAAAAAAAAAAGCCTCCCATGATACCCTGCGCTCTGCACAGCCCTCAGCTACCACATGTTCCATTGTTCCCTTCACAAACAACAACCAAAAAAAAAAAAAAAAAAAAAGTTTTGAAGGAGCTCTTTGCACCCTGAAAATGAATAAAGTAGGGGTAAGGAGGTAAGAAAAGACCTAAGAACATGAGGATTGAGCAGGCACCAGGAGCAAGCCACGAGAGTACCTGGGGGGGAAATCTAAGCAGAGGAAGCGAGCTGTAATGAAGCAGTAAGCTGAGAGCCTGCTTGACTTTTCCAAGGATCTGCGAGGACCCTGTGTGTCTGAAGCTCAGTGAGGAAGGAGCCAAGTGGTAGGTAGTGATGTCAGAATACTCAGAGATCGGATCCCAAAGGCCATAGTGAGGACCTTGTATTTCATTTTAAATGTGATAAGAAGCCAGAGTGTGGAGAGAGGAGGTGATGATGGGTTCGTATCTTGAAAGGATTGCTCTGTGGTATGGAGGATAGGACAGGGGATCGATCGGGACTTAAGAGTAGAGAGAGGTACAGAGATGAGTTAAGAAGACACTGTGGCCAGGCACTGTGGCACACAACTGTAATCCCAGTGCCTCAGGAGACTGAGGCAGGAGGATCACACATGTGAGACCAGCCTCAGCAACTTAGTGAGGACTTGTCCTAAATAAAAAAGGGCTGAGGATGTAGCTCAGTGGTAAAGTGCTTCTGGGTTCAACCCCCCCAACCCTGTTTCCACCACCCCCGCAAGAAAAAGAAGTTACGCGGTAGCCCAAGCTGGAGATAATAAAAACTCGGATTAGGTTCAATTAGGGAGCTGAGAAAATATATTTGAAAGTAAAGCAATTTGCAGATGAATGGAATGAGAGACATAAAAGAAAGAGGAGAATCTGTGATGATTCCAGACTTTTGGCCTTGGCAACTGAGTAAATAGTGACATTCTTTAATGAAAGGGAAAACAGTCAAAGAGGTAGAAAGCAATAGTTTGGGACAAACTGGTTTCAGAGATCTATCAGTTATCTAAATGGAGATGTTGAATAAGCAGTTGGGTATACAAATCTGGAGTTTCAGGGAGGTCAGACTAGGAATAAAAATTTATAGTCAATAAAAGATATTTAATGCCATGTGTATTAGGATTTTCCAGAAAAACAGAATCAGTAGGGTGTAGGGTGTGTGTGTAGAGAGACATAGAGAGTTTTTGTTTTGGTTTGGTTTGGTTTTGGTAAGGGAGATTGAACCCAGGGGTGCTTAACCACTGAGCCACATTCTCAGCCCTTTTTATTTTTTATTTTGAGACAGGGTCTCAGTAAGTTGGTTAGGACCTCACTGAGTTACTGATGCTGGCCTCAAACTTGCAATCCTCCTGCCTCAACCTCCTAAGACTTTGGGATTACAGGCATGCACCACCGTGCCTGACTGAGAGAGAGATTTTTAAAGAAGTGATACATGATTATGAAGGATGACAACTCTAAAATCTACAGAGCTGGCCTAGAGGCTAGAAACCCAGGCGGCAGTCTGGGGGCAGAACTGTTTCTTGTTCAGGAGACATCAGTCTTTTCTCTTCAAGCCTTCAACTAATTGGATAAAGCCCATACACATCACATTGGGTGATCTGCTCTACTCAAAATGTTGGTCACACTTTAAAAATGCCTTCACAGCAACATCTAGATTAGTGTTTGACCAAACATGTGGGCAGCCATAGCCTGGCCAGGTTGACATACAAAATTAATTCTCACCCTATGACTCGAGATGAAGTTACCAGGGAGTTAGTACATTTAGGATAATGAAGAAAGTCAGGGCAGAGCCCACCACACTCAAACTACAAAGGAGAAGGACCCAGCAGAGGAGCCCCAGAGTGAGCTGAGAGAGTTAGGAGGAGAGCCAAGACATTGGGGTCTCACAGCCAATGAAAAGAGCTCCAAAAGGCAGGGAGATGGACTGCATCACATGCAGCACTGCTGAGAAATCCTGCAAGAAATCCTCAGGCATGGAGGTCACTGCGGATTTTATGAAAATGAGGAGGGGAAAGGAAGTCTAATAGGAAGTTCAACAAGAAATAGAAAATAAGGAAATGGAGGAAGTGCATGTAGCAAACTCGGTTCCAAGGGTAAGTGGAAAAGGATCTGAAGAGGATATAGGATTCAGAAAGGTTTTTTGTTGGTTTATCTAAGGAGGGAATTATCATAGTATGTTTTAATCCTGAGGGAATAATCTAGTAGAGGGCAAGGTGGCAGGTTCCAATGAGGAAAGGAAGGAAAGGAGATCACTGCAGAAATGAAGTCCTTTGAAAATAATTCCTTACGCAGCACAGACTGAAGCAAACCCCAAGAACTAGAACTGAAGTGACAAGACAGTTGAGTCACTTGGCCTCTCAGCTTCTTTATCTTCTTTCAACAAGAACCTCTTCCACCTCTTCACCTCCCCGAAACACCTGAGCCCCTGTCATTAGCTTCTTCAATCCCTTTAATTACTGTGTGCCCTCTTGCCATGGGGCTTTGCTACCTCCCACCATTCAGCAAATCCAGTTCAAACATGTCTGCCTTGAGGAAGCCATCAAAGAAGCCACATCCCCCTATGCAATGTTCCCATGTTACCGTGCACTCTTTCTACTTAGCACATCACAACTGCAACTGTATTTTTATTGAGGATTATTTGGTCAGTGTCAGCGTCCCCCTCTGGAATAGCATGGTCCCACAGAACTTTGTGAGATGATGGAAATGTTCTATGTCTGCACTGTCCAACCCAATAGCTCCTAGTCACCTGCGACTACTGAGCACTTAAAAGATAGTTAGTGCAAACACAGACCTGGAGTTATCTTATTTAAGCTTAATTAGTTCAACTGTAAATAGCCACAGGTGAGCAGGGGCTAGGATTACTGTTTATGCTCTCCACCACATTTCCAGCCCTTAGTACAGTGCACACCTGCAGTAATCACTCAGTAAATATTTGTTCAGAGATTGAATCTGTAAAATGAGGGCATTACGTTAATTTGTAGATTCCATCTTTTTCCACAGAGGAAAGGAAAAACATTTTTATATAACATATATTAGGTAGTACTCAGTTTTCCTATAAAGGTGTATTTGACCCTTAAGAATTAGATCTATCTCAGAGGGAAGCTGGGATAATGGTGAGAACATAGTCTGTCTGAATGAAATAACATCTGTAATGTGCTCAGGAAAGTGCCTGGAACATAGTGGATGCTCAACTGTTGTGATCCATGAACTCCAGTGGGTCCACGTGGAAAAGCAGTAATGGCAAGGGGAACTGGGGAAGGCTTCATACAGCAAGTGGTATTGGAACCGTGTCTTGAGGATTAATTAAAATGGCAATACTGAGAGTGGGAGTAATGCCTAAGAAATTTTCAATAGCTAGTATGTGCTGGGCATAAATCCAGGTCTTTCCATTTTTAATTTTTAATTTAATCCTCATAACTACTGTTTCCCCCATTTGACAGATAGAAAAAACTGAGGTACAAAGAAGACAAGTATCTTGCCCATGGTCACCCAGCTAATAACTGGCAGAAATGAATCTGACCCCCAGCCCTCAGTTCTTGCCAAAATGCTACCTCTTGAGCAGAACTTCTCCAAGCAGAGGGGGCGATATGCGCAAACTCACAGTGTTTCTCTGCATGGGGATGCAGGAGAACAAAGGGAGATGAAACAGTACAGACTTTGCTTGGGGTTTACAAGGCAGGAATATGTCTGACTCTTTTCCACATGTTCTTGATGAAGCCTCAGAATAATGCAGGTATTACACACATATTATGATATTAGAAATAGAAATTCCAAAAGGTTAAGAATCCTGCCAAAGCAGGTGAGTGCTAGAGTTGGGATTAAAAATCCTGGGGTGCCAATCTCCAAATTCATCGTCTGTCACACAGTTAAACAACACACAGGGAGGTACAGGCTAAAAAGAGGTAAAGGCAATATGCTGTAGAAACAAAAAAGCAATCACTTTCTCCAAGTACCAGGGAAGACTTCATCCATCAAACATCTACCCCGCAGACTCTGAAATCCTGCCTGGGGAGGCTTCTCTCCTCAAACACAGAACTCGTTACTCCTTTTCCTTACGTCAGGCTCGTTAAAGCCATCTGTTTACATCTCCACCACCCTTAGAACTGTCACTTATGGAGCACTGCCATGCCAGGGCTTTCCATGTTCTCACTGATCCTCCCTCAAACCCCTTGAGACTGCACCATCGCCTCCTTTTACAGATGAGTAACCCCAGGTAAGTGACTGGCCTCTCACGGTGAGGCCAGGTTTACCTTTGCGCACTCCTCTCTGGACTGCATATTATTTACTGAGGGGCTGGTCTCTGTTTCCCTGTCCCTGGCACAGTGCCTTGCCCACAGCAGAGACTCACTCAAGGTTTGAATTCAAGTGGTTCTTCAGCAGGCTTCTGAATACCCACAAAGCAGAGGAAAGAAGAAAGCTGGGTGGTGTGGAAAGCCAGCGAGAGCGACAGGGACCAGGCCTGGGTTTGCAGCACTCGCCAGTCTGTGTGGTATGAATGCTCCAGTCGTGGCTGATTTCAAGATGTCAATCTACTTGCAAAATTCCTGAATGTTTAATAATGCCAGTCCCAGCACACTGCCCAGATCTCAAGGTGGCTTTTCTGTTGATGAGCTTCTGCTACCTCTTCTGCCTTGGTTTACTCATCGGTCAAGTGGTGATGAATATACTATCTACACCATGTGTGGTCTTTATGGAAATTAGGTGAGTAAATAGCTGCACAGGACTAGGAGTGTAAAGGATTTGCGCTATTAGCATCATCATGTCCTTCTGCATGGTGTAAGGCCATGAGGACCTGAGTGATATCACAACATTGAATTTCCCCCTTTCAGTTAGTCATTCATAGCTATCGTCAACAGCGTGCTACACTGCAAGAAACCTAACTTGAAGGGAAGCATTCACCTTCCTTCTAATTTCCAGTCCATAGCTAACCATATCATTTTCCACAGTGCACATATTCTCACGTGCAGAGCTTGTCTTTCCCTGGGAGAAGAAAAACATGATATTCTTAAACAACCTGCTAAAAGAAATGGAAGGAGCCAGGCGTGGTGGAACACGCCTGTAATCCCATCGGCTCAGGAGGCTAAGGCAGGAGGATTGCAGATTCAAAGCCAGCCTCAGCACAGGGGCAAGGCACTAAGCAACTCAGTGAGACCCTGTCTCTAAATAAGATACAAAATAGGGCTGGGCATGTGGCTTAGTGGCCCAGTGCCCCTGAGTTCAATCCCAGGTTCCAAAAAAGAAAAAAGAAGAAATGGAAAAAATATGAGGAATTTCTTTAAAAATGAGTATATGTACTTTGTATTACACTTATATATGTACATGATGCCCATATACTAGTGCATGCAGAAATATTCCCCTTCTGATGCTGGGCATGGTGGCGCATGCCTATTATTCCGGCGGCTTGAAAGGCTGAGGCAGAGGAT
This sequence comes from Glaucomys volans, assembly GCA_020662805.1. Taxonomy (NCBI): domain Eukaryota; kingdom Metazoa; phylum Chordata; class Mammalia; order Rodentia; family Sciuridae; genus Glaucomys; species Glaucomys volans. Next base: position 923,383 of record JAJEJO010000446.1, on the reverse strand, counting down.
CGTGAGTTCAAAGCCAGCCTCAGCAACTTAGCAAGGCCCTAAGCAACTCAGTGAGACCCTGTCTCTAAAAAAAGTACAAAGAAGGGCTGGGCCTGTGGCTCAGTGGTTAAGCACCCCTAGATTCAATCCCTGGTACCAAAAGAAGAAGAATGAAATATTCCCCTTTTGCATTCCATTTGTCTTAGGTTTCTCAGTGTCCCATTTTGATTCCAGAGGAAAGGAAAGTAGTTTGTTGTTGTTGTTACATATAGAATGCCATTGGCCAGAAATGCCTCAGGAGGTGCAGGCTCCATTCTAGTCAACTCTCAGATGTTCTGTCTTATAAAACTGGAGATCAGCCACCCTCAACCTCAGTCAAGGGGTTGTATAAGAATTAATAATGGTAAGCAGTTTTTAGATAGTACAGATGAAAGAACTGTCATATAGCTTATTATTAATAACCTCTAAATTCTTAAACACTATTAGGTGGTTGACATTAAGAGGAACATCCCCTTTAATTTCTCCTAGAGCTGAAACTAGCCAGTTGATGACTACAGGTCATGGGTGTAGAGCTTGGGGTTACCTCCTAGAGCTGAGCCTGGCACAGCCCTGGATCCTCCTAATTGATAGCTAATACTGAATAAGGTAGGATAGTAAGATAGGTAATGGGTCCCAATTAAGGCTTTTTTTTTTTTTTTTTAAATGAAAAGGCCACTCCATGAGGTTAACCTGTAGAAGCATTCCAAACATTCCAGCCAACTCCTCTGTCCTGGGGTGACTGGAATTGGGAGGCAGAACAAACCTGAGTAAAGGCTACAGAATCAAAGGCTAACCAATAGCCCTGGCACTCCTCCAACATCCATTTAGTATGGATTTTTTTAATCAATGCCCCTAACCCTAATGCTACCCAGAAGCTATATGAGCCCCTAGTACATTTAAGTGGTAACCAGCTATCAGGTCCCCTTGTGCCTTGCAAGAATTCTTTATTTTTTCTTCTCACTTCAACAAATCCTACTTCTTGGGCTGAGGTTGTGGCTTAGTGGTAGAGCGCTTGCCTAGCATGTGTGAGGCACTGGGTTTGATTCTCAGCACCACATATAAATAAGTAAAATAAAGGTCCATTGACAACTAAAAAATGTTTTTTAAAAATCCTACTTCTTTCACTCTTGCCTTCCATTGTTGTCCATGGATTTCATTCTTCAAATTTATGAGATAAGAACCCAGGAAGAAATTGTCAGTAAGCAACTAGAGTCCAACATTAATAGCTGCAACACACCACTGGACAGTAGTGGAGAAGCATCTGGGTTTTCCTGCATCTACCTTTGGAGCAGACACTGGCAGGCGTCCTCTGCTGTGATTAGCTGCTAACATTAAAATGGGCTTTCTTAGCTGTAGAGGCCTGCAGCTTACGCAGACCTCACCCTCCAGCAGAAGCAGAGAATGAAGTTTCATCTCATGCTGATTTCAGTGCTCTAGGCCCTGGATTGAACTGAGAGAACTATAGCTCATTTAAATCGATTAAGACTAACTTTTCTATTAAAGACGGAAGAGATCTTTGTAGTTTTCTGGGCTGGGGCTACATAGCTCAATGGTATAATGCTTGGCTGGCATGTGTGAAGCCCAGGGTTTGATCCCCAGTACCATGTAGTTTTCCACCCAGTACTTCTGAATTCTTTCATCTACAGATTTTAAATGCTTATTTAATCTTTCGATAATATCAGGAACTCTCTGAGACTGTGTTGTAATGAAGGAAGTTAAACTACCCCCTGCTGTCCTTGATAGGGTTCAAGGTTAACCATTTAAATGGGTTTCTTCTTTCTCAGAGGTACAACTTACATGAGGCCTCTACTTTAGCATTCAGTCATTGAACCCTCTAAAAAGGTTAAGCATTTCCCATCTCATTATCATCTATGGTCATTTATATAGACTGTATTATGGTGCCTCTATAAGTACAAATTTTTAAAAATAATTCTTGAGACAGAGGTCTCACTATGAAGCCCAGGTAGTCTCAAACTCCTGCTCAAGTGACTCAGCTTCCTGAGTACCTGAGACTATAGATGCATACCATTCCCCTGGCTTATACTTATGATTTAAATTGGAGACAGATTTATGGTCTAATGGAAATTATTATACCAATCTTTTCAGATGAACCAGTCTCAGCTGTTCCACAGGCAAAAACAAGATGTCATTAGCATCACTAACTGAATTATAGGCCATTTGACTTCCTAAAATAAAGATTTCATTTCCCAGCTTATTTTCAGCATATGTGTATATACAGATTTATATACATATATATGAAGACATATATATACACACACATATATCTAAGTGACTAAATTGTGGTCAAGAACAAATAAATAAACTGTCAGTTAACTTCCAGGAAATGTTCTTAAATGGAAAGGGAGTGCCCCACTTCAACCCCTCTTCCAACTGAGGTAGGAGTTTGGGTACCCATCTTAGAGCATAAGATGGGGAAAAACATGCTAAGGACTGTGGAACATGAAAACAGGAGGACAAAATTTTGGAACAGGCACTGGAGTATCACATAAGTCATAGACAGGCTACTGCTACCTGGATTTCTTTTAGGTAAGAGAAAGTCCCTTATGTCTAGTTGAAGCCATTTTCATTTTAGGTTTGCTGCCACATGTGACCAAACCTAAATGTAACTGAAATAATTACCTTACATTATAGGAAACACATTTACACTATAGGAAATGCAACAAAGGAAGAAAGAAAAACTGTCTTTCAGAATCTCACCATCTGGCTACAAATGAGATCTGAGGCTCTTGTAGTTCACTCCACAGACTTTCCCAGAGTTCTCTCATTCATTCCCAAAGCTTGAAATCTTACTCATAGATTAAACTTCTCAAACCTGCATCTCCAGGTCACCCATACCTACACATCCAGTGGCTATATACCCACCTTGGATGATCACAACATGTTATCTAAAACCAAAATCATTATCCTCTCTAGTCTAATCCTGCCTCCTCTCTCAATGAATGGTACCATCATCTACCCTTCTTCGTGACAGAAATCTGAGCAGCATCCCTGACGTCTCCCTCCACTTCACACCACACTGGGTTCTGATTGTCTGTCTCCCCTATTAAAACTTTCTCCTAAGGAGGAATCAGATCTTATTCACCTGTGTTTCTTTAGTGCCTATCACACTATAAGACAGATGAAAAACATTAATATTTTATGCATTTTCCAACCCTTTCTAGGCTTTTTAAAGCAAGATGGAATTATTTTACAGAAAATTATTTTAAACTCTTTGTTTTTTTCATTAAAGATTATAGTATAGGAAATTTCCCCATGCTCTTAAAACTCTCTATGAATCATTTCTAATGGCTGCATAATACTGCATGATTTAGCAGCTACTACTATGCACTGACTATGTGTCAGGAACTATGCGAGGCATTTTATATGTATCCTTATTAGAGCTCCATGATCTAGATGAGGAAACAAAGGCTCAGAGGAACAAAGAGACCTCTACTTGTGGTGACTATGACTAATGACCCACAACAGATCATGGGCCCATGGAAGGCAGGACTCATGCCATTTATGTATAAGAGCAGGCCTGCAAATATTTTTGAAAGGATAAAAACAACAACAACTGAATAGAATGACAATTAAACACAGATTTATTTTACCTTACAAAAAATGTAATTGAAATCTATCTTTTTCATATCTCATTATATTGAGGAAAGGGCATTAATTAAACAGTTAGGTATATCACAAACATTATCCTATTTGAGTCTAACAACTCAATCAGAGGGTGTACTATTCCCTCTTGGCATGGATTTGAACCCAGGTCTGCAAGATACAAAAATATATTTCTACTTCCTATCTAGGAGAAATCCTTGTATGAGATATGTTTATTGTTTTCTTAAAAAATGGATAATCAGCTTTCCCACCTTTATTGCAAAGCAGAAATGTACCTGGGCAGAGGAAAATATGTACAGATTCCTATATAAATGCTACATAATCACTGTTGTTCACTCTTCTTGGTCCATTGACTTAAGAGCAGAGCACACATTGGGGTGCAACTGAGTGCAGAAGTCATTTCCATGAACATCACTAATGCAGCAGTAGGAAGCAGAAGCAGCCTGGTGTGAGTGTGAGTGTGTGTGTGTAGGAGTTCGTGGGTGGCACCATGACCAACAAGAACAGAAGCTCAGATTACATTAGAGAACAGTTCAGCAATGATTAGGAATCTGGACTTTGGAGCCAGATTCCAAAGTGGCTCTGCCACTTACTGGTTGCATGACGTTAAGCAATTTATCTAACCTCTCCAGGTGTTCATTTCTTCATCTGTGAAATGGAGATAACAGTAACATCTCTCTGTTTAACAGTAACATCTCTCTGTTTGGTTAATGTTTAAAGTGCTTAGAACAGTGGCTCAAGGAAATTGCTATATAAGGGTCTCCTCTTCCTTTTATTAATATTCCATGAGGAATGTGAATAGATAATTCAGATAATGAAATACAACATGTGAAATACAGCTCAGATCATGTTATACAGCATATAGAGAAAATACTTCATTGATAGAGAAATTAAAATAAACATTTTTTAACTTCTCAAATTGGCAACTTTAAAAAAAACCTATTATTATTTCTTATCACTTACTAAGTACAAGAAAATCATTGAGTCTGTGGAGTTATCAATCAGTGCATCCCATTTAAAAGGTTCTAGAACACTTAGAATGTTCATACTCTGACCCAGCCATATCTCCAGTAACCTGTCCCAAGAAAATAATTATCAATGCAGCAAAAATTTTATGTGCAAGAAAAATTTTTCTAATTTGTTATTCTGTCACAGAAAAACATTGGCAGCAGAATGTTCAATTGTAGTTGAATGGCTAAATAAATATATGGAATTTTATAGTTACTGGAGAAACTATTAAGAATTTGTAATAATAGAAAAATATTTATTAAATAACAAAACAACACAGAATGCTTAAAAGAGACACAAAAATACTAATAGTGGTTGTCTCTAGGTATGATTATATGTGATTTTTGTATCTTATTATACTGTAGCCTCCAAATTTTATAAAAACAAATGATTTTACAGAAAAACCAGTAAGCAGACTGACCTCCCATGGATCCCCACTTCCTGTAGGATAAGGTCTCTATATTTTTTAATTCTTGTCGCTCATCATTCTCTCTACCAAGCACTCCTTATGAGATTCATTCTAAATGAACAAGCCATGATGTTTTCTAACTTATTTTCAGCCATGAATTCTCTGCCCATTTCCTCTGTCCACGTGAGAAAACATCTCGCACATCTTACTGCATCTACTGTTGTCTACACCCTTTACAGATGGCAGGTCACACTAAAGCACAAGAGAAGCAGATGCAAAGAAGCAGAACCATCTTTAAGAATGAGGTTGTGATCAGGTGCGCATGCTTGCATGCCATCTACTTGAGTCTGAGGCAGTAGAATCACAAGTTTGAGGCCGTTCTGAGCCACTCAGTGAGACACTACATGGAATGGCATGGTGTGGAATGGCATGGGGATACAGCTCAGTGTGCCTAGCATGTGCAGGGCCATGGGTTCAATCCCCAGCACCACAAAAGCACAAAACAAAAACAAAAGAAGGAGATTGTGCTTTATTCAAATATCTTCTCTCCTGGCAGTGCTTGGCACATAGATGGCCAAAACACATCTGCTAGATGAGGAAACCTCAATGCCAGAATGGTGAGCGGGGAGCCTGCCTAGAGCACCTCTGTTTAGGAAGGTTTTATTTGTTTAGGGAAAGCAACCCCTGAGGAGGCAACTGGAAATGCAAATGACTGAGCTTGCAAGTTACTCAAATGCTGAGCATCTGCCTCCTCACTTTAAAACAGAAGTAAATCCAACAATCAATCAAGGCTGCTGTGAGAATTGACTGAGAATATATGACACTGACATAAAATGGATACACAAAAATACTAATAGTGGTCAAATATCAGTTCCTCTCCCTCTTGCTGAAGGCATTAAAGCTATGTTTTCCATAAGCAGCCAGGAGTCAAGGATGATATACATCAGAACCCCCAGGATAGTGACAGGTGGCCTACAGAGATATACACTTCTGGCAAACTGTCACACAAGTCCTTTCAAAACTTTTTATCTTTTTTCCACTTTGATAGCTACAGAATAGCAACTGCTGTCAGACAAAATTAAGATAATTACATTGATGATGCTGTCTGTTTCTTAGATCAAAGCTACTGGGGAGACATCCAAAGCAAAGACGGAAGGTTTCCTGTATCAGCAGCCGTGTGAGTGGCAGCTCATTCACAAGGATGGCTGTGACGTAGCTGGCATGATGGCAGATTGCACAACTGTCAGTTGCAACAATCATCATGAGATCCAGGAACACCGATCATGGTACCAATACCACGAACACCAAACATGAAGCAGGCAGGCATGTCATGAGACATTCCAAGGAAGTAGAGGAAGTTGGGGAGGGACCAGGAATTACCAATGGATTCATTAGGAAGCCAGTCACCCTGAATATTAGTACTTTTCTATGTTTGGTTTCCTCATCATAAGAAGGTGAAATCAGCACCTATCCCATTGATGGCATTTCCAAGGTTAAATAGGAGCACATGTGTAAGTTCCTGGTACAAGAAGAATAGCATTTATGACTATTAGTGCTTCCTATGAAGAAAGGCATTGATGTCATACTTTTTGGGTGCTGAGTTCCTGTCTCTAATACTGATCTTTGTAGATTCAAGTTGACCTGGATGGTTGTTCTCAAATAATAACCTTAATGTATGTAGACTGGTCCAGAATAGTCCAAAAGAAGAAGAAAATGTCAGGGTGGTAAGGGAATTTCCCTGGCATGACAACTTCCCCTATGAATTTTCTATAAGGGAAGGCACTACCGCACATATAGGAACTCAGTGGATAGTCACCCCATTATTGTCCATCCAGTTAGGCAGCACACTGCACTGAGAACTACAGATTCTCAAGTCCAAAATAAGATAAAGGAAAGTTGATAGGAACAAACAAACAAGTCTAATTCCACTAGAGCAGCAATCACATCTGCTTATTACACTACTGTATTTCCAGTTCTTAGTACAGAGCCTAGCACATAGCTGGCACTCAATAAATATTCTGAATGAATAAGTATAAGTAACCCATCTGATTCTATAGCAAATACCCCATCAGTTGAACTTCTGGTTTTTTAATACCTGCTATGATTCATGCACTGAATCAAGACTGATAAAATATCGTGCCTACAGAGGGTTCTGGAGTCAAGTAGAAACAGATAAAGGAGGTGTATCTTCATGAAACCAGCTCTTAGAGCTAATCAGCAAATCCAGCTCAATACCTAGAAGGTCTTTGAGGACATGGACAACATCATGGTCCTGAGTGGCTAGGACCCAAAGCACATATTGAATGGTGTTCCTCCTATTTATGTTCACAAATAAATCTGACAGAATTAACAGTGCATTGACTGATCTCCAAAATTTATAAAGAACTTACAAAACCGTACACCAAAAATGCAAAGAGCCCAATCAATAAATGGGCTAAGGAACTGGGCAGACACTTCACAGAAGAGGATATACAGGCTATTAACAAATATATGAAAAAGTGCTCATCATCTCTAGTAATTAGAGAAATGCAAATTAAAAGTACCCTAAGATTTCATCTAACTCCAATTAGAATGGCTATTATCAGGAATACAAACAATAACAAGTGTTGGCGTGGATGTGGGGAAAAAGGCACATTTGTACATTGCTGGTGGAGTTGCAAATTGGTGCAGCCACTCTGGAAAGCAGTATAGAGATTCCTCAAAACACTTGGAATGGATCCACCATTTGACCCAGCTATCCCACTCCTCGGTTTATACCCAAAGGTCTTAAAATCAGCAAAGTATAGGGATGCAGCCACATCTATGTTCATAGCTGCTCAATTCACAATAGCTAGATTGTGGAACCAACCTAGATGCCCTTCAATTGAAGAATGGATAAACTGTGGTATATATACACAATGGAATATTACTCAGCCATAAAAAAGAATAAATTATGGCATTTGCTGGTAAATGGGTGGAGTTGGAGAATATCATGCTAAGTGAAATAAGCCAAGCCCAAAAAACCAAAAACCGAATGTTTTCTCTGATCAGTGGATGCTGATACCTAGGGGTGGGGGGCAGTGGTGGCAGGGGTTATGGGGAGGATAGGAAAGAATGGAGGAAGTATGGATGGTGTGGAGGAAAATGGGACAGGAGGGGATGGGGACAGGAAAAATAGTAGACTGAGACAGACAGTACTACCCTATGTAAATGTAAGATTATATGAACTGTGTGAATAAAAAATAAATTAAAAAAAAAAAGAATTAACAGTGCATTGATTAGTACACCTCCTACTTGTCTTAGAACAGGTGTCTACCTTTTGGTCCTCAGTGTCCCTTTATACCCTTAGGTAATCATTGAGGACCCAGAAGTTTTTGTTTATATGGATCACAGCTATCAATACTTTCTGTATTACAAATGAAAACTGAGACACTTAAAATATTTATTAATTTACTTAAAATTAATTGCATGTTAATGTAAATAACATATTTTAATAAAAAGCATATTTTCCAAAATACAGTGATAAAACTGCATTGTTTTGTATTTTTGGCATTTTATTAATATCTAGCTTTATAGAACATAGGCAGTCTATCGTATCTGCTTCTGTATTTACTTTGTTGTGATATATGTTGTTTTGGTAGCAGTCTAGAGAAAATCCAGTCACATGGAAAGGTAATTGGACAAAGAAGGAATATTTAATCGATTTTTCTCAGTCAATTGTGGATATTTTCCTTTGATAGTCCCCTAAATTCCACAAATAGTAGCTAATTAAAGGTTAGTTGCAATGTGGGATCTGAAACCATATGGATGAGTTTTTATACTCTGTCGCATTAAACCCCCCTGTGAATGGCTTTTGTAAGATCACACACTGATCATTTAGAAAATATTCATTAAGTCATACAGATATTTCAAATATTGACATAATTCGATATAGAATATAAAAAATACATTCAATATTATTATCAATCTCATCAGAAAAATATTAAGAAGCAATTGACCTTGCATGGCAAATAAAACTTTCAAAATTCTAATATTCACTTGAAAGCTCAAGTTCGATCACTGGCAACAAAACTGTCAGTTGGCCGGGCGCGGTGGCGCACGACTGTAATCCAAGCGACTTGGGAGGCTGAGTCAGGAGGATCACGAGTTCAAAGCCAGCCTCAGCAACTTAGCGAGGCCCTAAGCAACTCAGTGAGACCCTGTCTCTAAAGAAAATACAAAAATAGGGCTGGGGATGTGGCTCAGTGGCCGAGTGTCCCTGAGTTCAATCCCTGGTTCCAAAAAAAAACCAAAAAACAAACAAACAAAAAAAAAAACTGTCAGTTATTTTCCTTGAAGTGACAGACTCGTTTTGTTCCTTTTGGGGGGAATGTCTGCCAAATACCCACATCTGAAGAATCCTAGTCTGACTGCCAGCCTCATTCTTTTAGGCATATATTAGCAGATAGTTCTGTTTGCAACTCAAACTAGTAAGCACATGAGAGCTTTCCCCTGAGAAGCCACGGTGCTTCATGCACCTTCATGCAACACTTCATGCACACTTTCCCCATCACACAACAGTAAAATGACGTATACTCATGGTGTTGAATTTTGATACGCTAATAATTGCACTACTTCATGGAAACATTTTCTACTATGCTGCTAGTGAGGAACACCACCAGTGCAGGTTGGTGCTCCAACCCCTGCTTTCATTCATGCTGAGTCCCAGCAGTTTTATGCACCATTGTTTTTGCAAGATCAGTACCAACGGCAAAGCATAAACTGGAAAATAATGTCTTATTATTATGAAAACAGTTTTGACCTTGAGGACCCTTAAAAGGTCATAGGCACCCCCATGGGTCTGCAGACCACACTGAGAACTGCTGCCTTACTCTACAAATGTTCATCTGTTCCTGCAAGCTGCCTGTGTTCACACTAGAGGAGGGCAGGAGACGGTACAGAACTTCTTACATGTGAGGAAGCAACAAGCAAGGACACAGGAGCATCAGATCCCTCATTCAGCAAAAGGTCCCCTGATTCCAGAAGCCGATTCTGCTCGAACGTCTCCCAACTCACATGCACCAGGTTTTCTTAGGCAGTTTTAGCAAGGGGTGAGTGGGAGCTCCCAGCCATGATCTATAGCGCTATAGCCACTTCTACACAAAAAAGGAAGGAGCTGCTGTCTGATTAGCACTGCCAGCATTAACTGACAGTGCCTTTAGAGACCCCCTTCCCACCCTTTGGTACCCTGTCAACCACCTCACCTTCCAACTCATGGTCCCCAGCACTTAGTCCTCCATCCTGCTCATCCGCTTCCAGTGTTACCTCCCACACCTTTCCCATCCTTAAAGGATACGTCCATCTGCCTCACCCTGTTAGTTTAACTAGCTTGTTTGTTTTTTCCCCCTAATTAACACCAAGTTTCCAGTGATTTAGGTTAGCCAGGAAAGCATTTTTTTAATGCTACCTTTTGATTCAGATAAAACTTAATTATTGGGATTTCCGTTCAAATCCTGTGGAGTACTTAGGGACAACAGCCTTCCTTAATGGAAGGTTAGAGAGGTCATGCTAGTACACAACACGGTATTAGAATACAGGCTTTAGATTAGACACGCTTGTGTCCAAATTATACATCCACTGCTTATATGACTTTCAGGAAGTTGTCATGAGGGTTAGGGACTTTATACTAAATCCAGCATAGTTCCTACAAAACATTAACCACACTCTATATGGTAGTTACGATCTGATACTCTGTGTTAGGAAACCTCTCTTTAGGATCAAGTGATAGTTTTCAGTCACACAACTACCTCTTTCCTCCTTACTGGAAATGACTTTATACCCCCTTGCTCCTACATTCCAATTCCCATATCCCTTTCTAGTTTGATCTCTTCTCTGTTGCCTTACTTCCATGGAGACTGGTCAGAGACTAAATGCCCATTATTCAGCTTCCCCATAGCTACTAGGTGTGAAGGCTACCTCTGCTTCCTGATCTGGAGGGGTCCATTCTTCCTAATAGAAATGGGCACTGGTTCAGATTCCTGTATTTGCCCTTGATGTTGTCCTTGAAATCTTTTTTTTTTTTTTTTTTTTTTTGCTGTGCTGGGGATTGAAACCAGGGCCTTGTGTTTGCGAGGCAAACACTCTGCCAACTGAGCTATATCCCCAGCCCTTGAAATCTTTTGACCTACAAACAAAAAGCATCCATACCATGGACCCAGGAGGAAGTTTTCATCTTATTCCACCAACTTTTCTTTCCCGGGGATTTCCAGGTCCATGCACCTATTTCCCATGGCTCCTCTCATGGATCTTTATCTTTACTGATCTTTATATGTCCCCTGACGCAATATCTGAATGGCACTTACACATACTAGTTGGAATTACTTGCCAGCAAGGAGACAAATTTGTAGAAGCTTTAAATAAAGTCACCATATAAGTTATACTGTACTTATAACTAAGTTCAGGATTAACGGGAAGAATGACTTCAAGAACAGGAAACTCCAACTCATAGCAAGGTTATAAACTAGGTAAAGGCTAAAGATCAGTCTCAAGGGAGTGCCCTGTTTAAAGGGCCACAAAGAAGACTCAACCAGTGAGAACTCGCTAAGTAAGAAAAACCTTAGGAAGAAAAATAAAAACTAGACAGCATAGATTCAATAAAAGGTACAGTCAGCAGTTGTCATTTATGTATGAAAATCTTACCTGCTTGATCAAGTTCGAGCAAAAAATAAGGGACACACATAGATTTAAATAACTTCTTTACCTGTAAGAAGTTGAAAAACAAGGGGAGAATGAGAAACGAAAGGTCATGACTAGCAGGAGAGTGTCTTATCCAGCTTTGCTATCTTCCTTCTTAACCAACCTTGACTGAAAACTTTCCAGTTCATTTTTCTGTAACCCACAAGATTCGCCCTGTTGACACAAATGATATTTAAAAGAGCAACTGAAATCTGTTGATTCCATTCTGTTGTCAGTGATTCACCTATATAACTTCATAAAATACATTTTATATATTTGATTACTCAGTCTACCCAACCATGAAATGGGCTTAATAGTAGCCATTTTTTAAAAAGCACTGTAATACTAAATGTCACTAAAACATTATGTAGCTATCCTGAGTAGGAGAGAAAATCCTTACAATAATCAAAATATTTACTTATTTATTTTTTGACCAAGTAATATTCAATCAATGGATTAGCTTAAAAAATCATATGCTAGCCAGGCATGGTATAGTTCACACTTGTAATCCCAGAGACTTGGGTGGCTGAGGCAAGAGGATCACAAGTTTGAGGCCAATCTCAGCTACTTAGTGGGGCCCTGCCTCAAAATAAATAAAAAAGGGTTGGAGATGTAGCTCAGTGGTAAAGTGCCCCTGGATTCAATCCTCAGTAGCAATTTAAAAAAAAATCATATGCTCAAGATTATATAAATTATACTTGAAGGATAAAATTTTACTTTTACTTGAAGGATAAAAATTACATCTGCCAAATTTATGCCACTTAATAGCATACTTGAATTAGTGATAAAGAAGACTTTCACTCACAAGACATTTACATACAAGACACAACTACTCTGTCATTCATACTTTAGGAGACTTTAGAACCACATTCCTCTAGCTCATTCAATAAAAAATTTAAAAAGCCAGAATAGCCTGAAGTTCTGAGAAATCATCAATCAAGAAAACGTTGCCCCATTCTGAATTAAACTACTGCATCAGCAGATTTCTCATTGTACAGAAACACACTGAAAGATTTCTACAGGACCAGAGATGACATTTTGATAAAGATTGGAGAACGGGCTTATTCACACCACCTCAGAGGTCTTCCTCTTACACTCCCTTGGACGCCACATAAATCCCAGCCTGAATTCAGCTCCCCTGCAACATACATTGACAGAGAAGGTCTTTCAGAATGGTAAGTAAAGAGGGACATTAAAGGACAAAAACAGAAAGTTCTAACCGGGAAGCCCCTGGACAAAAATCAATCCATATTCCAGAGCTCATTTTCTAAGACAAAAAATAAAAAGTTCATACACATTTAAAATCAGACTCTTGTGACTTCCTTAGCCACTTACTCTTGCAAACAAAACATTTACAGTTTGTTACTGAAAAGCAAGTTTTCCAGGTTTAGAGAGTAAATCCTAAATACAGTTGCAAAAAGTCATTATCAAAAAAAGGGTTGCGGTTTTTTGTTGTTGTTGTTGTTGTTTTGTTTTGTTCTTGGTACCAGGGATTGAACCCAGGGGTACTTTACCACTGAGCCACATCCCCAGCCCTATTTTATGTTTTATTTAGAGACAGGGTCTCACTGAGTTGCTTAGGGCCTTGCTAAGTTGCTGAGGCTGACTTTGAACTCATGATCCTCCTGCCTCAGCCTCTCTAGCCACTGGGGTTACAGGCCTGCACCACCGTGACTGGCTCATTATCAAAATTTGATAATATGTGAATTCTAGATTCCAGAGTATACATAATCTCACTTCAAGAAACTTATTTTGTAGATTATTTTAATTCTGAATGAACTTTAGCATAGCTCTACAGTACAAGATTAAGGATCTGTATAGAATTACAGCAGTGTTGTTTTCTAGAATGTTTTTACTGACAAAAGTAGAAGTGGTAGATTTGGCCTGTAAAATAAGCACACTATTGAGAAATGGCAGTGGATCCTGAGATCTAGCAAAAAACAGACTGCAGTATGTCACTATATGCTAATTCAACTACACACTTCTGACTTTCCACCCAAATAGCTATAAAAAAAATCACATTTCTGAACAGAGAGGGAGGAATTTTCTTTGCACATTAAAAACCCCTCTTCATGGTAGGATGCATTCAAAACACAAAAGGTAAGGTGCTAGCAACAAGTGGGAAACCAGTTTTATATAGAAGTTAACTTCCCTGTGGGCACTTCCCAGTTTGAATTAATGCAAATTATATTACTCAACCCAGAGAGAAGGATACATTAATCAGCGAATAGAAATACAAATATCAAGTTTCTCTTTTCTTACTCAGATTGCAATTATTAAATGAGATGATAAGATCAAAGGAGAAATAACCTGGGGAAATTACTTTAAGGTAATTTTTTTTAAGACAGTGTTTCACTATGTTGCCTGGCTGGCCTCATGTTCCTGGGCTCAAGTAAGTCTTCCTGCCTCCACCTCCCTGGTAGCTGAGACTATAGGTATGGGCCATCGCACCTGGCTCAGGTAATTTTTAAACAAATTACTGTGAACAGCTAAGAATATAAGTTGTACCCTGCAGAAGAAATTCACTATTTTTAACAAGGGAGGCACTTAGTCATCTTTCATGGCCACAGACTTTAAAAATTAATTTTAATATTAATTGGCACCAATCTGGAAAACACATATGATGTTTGGGAAAGCTTAAAAGCTGGTATTTGCCCAAGTAAGACCAGTGGCTGTTTATCCAGAAGACCCGGCATAACCAGGAATTATTTAGATAATGACATTCAATAAAGTTGCCTGAAAACCTTTATATTTAAATAGATATTTAATAAGCAACACAAGTTAGAGGAAAAGTTCTTCATTCCCAGAGTAGATTTAATTAAGTCAAACTGGGGTGATAAAAGGGCAAAGCTTCAGTGAGGAAGAGAGCAGTCAAATGACGGGCTTGATAGAACACAGGCATGAGAGCTAGCCAGGAACTGTGCGCGTTGACATGAACCTGTAATCCGGAGACTTGAGAGGCTGAGGCAGGAGGATTTCGAGGTCAGGCCAGCCTCAGCAACATGTGAGGCTATAAGCAACTTTGTGAGATCCTGTCTTAAAAAATTAAGGGCTGGGAATTCAGGTCAGGGATGAAGGGCCTCTGGGGTCAATCCCTAGTAAGAATAAGATCAATTACAGTCAAAGACCTGCAACTTCAAGGAACACACTCAAAATCTACCTACCTAACACTAGCAGCAAACCTGGCCACCAGCTCAATTCTGCATTGCAAAAACAGGGCAGGGTCAAAACTGGAATATTCCAATTCTTTAGTAATGTTAAAAAATATAAGTAGAGTCACCAAATAATGCTCAGAACATAGTAGCATTGAAATGGTAGCTTTTAACCACTGCAGGATTAATTATGCTTGGAATGAAGCCGACTGCCATTTCACGGGGAGAAGGAAGAATACCTCCAAGAGCTTATCCTGAGAAGAAAGCAGAAGAGCAACAGTCCTTCTTTGTTTTTAAACAAACACTTGCATGGTGTTTACTAAGTACCAGGCTGTTCCATGACTTTTATAAATATTCACAAATTTAAGTCTCACAACACACTCATGACATAAGTACTATAATCAAACACATTTTACAAATGAGGAAACTGAGGCACAACAGGGAAATAACCAAGGCCACATGGCTAATAATAAGTCACTGGGCCGAGATTCAAACTCTGACTTCAGAATCCAGGCTCTTAACCACTATTTGGTAATAAAAAATGATTGGAAAGTCACATAATTACAGAGCAAAAACAAACCCCAATATTCAACTAGTCCAGGCCCTTCATTTTAAAGATTAAACAAAAAGGGGGAAGCCCTAAGGCAGACAGCAAATTAAAGCCCCAATGCCAAGAATTACACAGCAGATTTTTAATACCCCGCCCTCTCCTAAACTCTCTAACATGGCACCTATGCCCACCCCTTGGAACTTGGCATGGGCTACCTGACTACCTGAGCTCATTTTTTTTTCTTTTTTTCTTAGGTACTGGGGATTGAACTCAGGGGCACTGGACCACTGAGCCACATCCCCAGCCCTGTTTTATATTTTTTTTAGAGACAGCGTTTCACTCAATTACTTAGCACCTCACTTTTGCTGAGGCTGGCTTTGAACTCGCAATCCTCCTGCCTCAGCCTTCCCAGCCACTGGGATTACAGGCCTGCACCACTGCACCTGGCCCATTTTTCTTTTTAAGCCATGTTCTGTGTCTGTGCAGGTGAGAGACCAAGGTGAAAGGTCCTTCCCACTCCAGGTGTTTTCGCTGCTTGCCCACCTTCCCTTCTGCTGTATTTAAGAGTATGCACATACACATGCACAAAGTCTCTGTGAAAAGCTTCCAGAATAAAAAGGGTCTGAATTTACCTTCTGGACATATAGAAAACAAGTCGAGGGAGAGATAAGCCGAGAGAAAATTAGAGGCCATGGATCCTTCTGCTGAGAGCCACGCTGAGTCTGATTTAAAGTTAAGCTTCAGCGCCATCTCCATGCCCTCGACCTTCCCGGGACCAGGGCATGTTTGTCCTTGAACTTGTGCCTTCACGTTGGCTAATTCAGGGTGGACTAATCTGTGCCATGGCAACGATCACTGACCTTTTCTCTCAGATCATCCAAGATTAAGAACCAAGCAGGAAACACAGTTTTTCTTTACAAAGTCATTTTCCCCACAAGAAACCAGAACATGAAGAGGTATTTATCAATATTGAAGAGTACCTTAATTAACACATCCATACAAAGGTTTCCCTAGAGACTGCCCAAAAGAACAGCAAATTGACCCGCACATGGATCTTCCCTGGCCTTGATGACCTTAAACCCTACTGTACTTGGAAAATGCTCAGAAAAAGATTATTCAAGCAATATTTTATTCTCAAATAAACATCATCCAATTACTTGGAAGCAAGTTACACCTGAACACACCTTTTCTAAGGTCAAATCCAACTGTTGGCTCTTCAGTTCAAAAGCGTTTCAAATACCTATAATTCAACAGTTTTTTCTCGCCCCTCATGGCGAAGGCCTTACCTCAGTATAGTGTGGGCACCTGGACTTCTGGCAGCTGGCCCCGGGGGTACTGTGCTCACAGGCCTGTGGCGGGACTCTGGAGTCTGCGAGGGCCGTGCTGGTGGGTCCTGCTGGGCTCTCTAGCGAAGTGTGATGAGGGCGAGAATCCCTGGCTAGAAGTAATGGGAGCCAAGATGGTAATTATCAGAAAGGAAACTTGATGATGCACCTTTAATATCAGGCTCACTCTGAGAGCCAGACAGTTTTAGCCCAAGGCCAAAGTAAGGGATCTGAGGAAGGACTCAGACATGGACCCTCCAGGGTAGCTCTGTCACCTGACTGGAGACCTGGCGACCCACTCAACATTCCCAACTCAGGATCAGTCCTCAGGGGGTCCTGGTACTCTCCAGGAATCCTCTGAACCATCCCTGGAAGCAGGAGCACAAGTAACAGGTTCTGAACACCGAGGCCACATTCACCCCCACACTCCCCCCTGCGGTTTAAAGTGGAGGCCAAAATACAGACATCAAGTCCCTTCTCACACACCCCGTGTAGACACAGGACACCCAAACCCACGCTGGCACGATTTCCTCACCTAACTCCCCAAGAAGCAGACATGGATCTTCAGGCCACAGGCACAGCAAGATTTCAAAAGCATCCTCGGAGTCCCTGTTTCCTCCCCAGATTTTTCTCTGGTCCAATCAGGCATCAAAATCACCGTGACCCAGTGAGCAAGTATGATATCCTCACGTGACAGCGCTGCAACCCTGGCCAGCATCGCCGCCAGCCAAAACCACCAACAGATTGCTACCTCGGGCTTGTAAAAACTTAAACTAGCTAGCTCCTTCAGAGCTGCAATCCAAACAAGCTCCCTCCTTCCTGCATCCCCTGCTCCCCAAGTGGTTTCCTCCCATTTATATTATCTAAGACTGATCCATTCTTCTTCTGTCTTCTCATCATTATCATAGTTGATACTTTATTTACCCAATAATAGACATGGTGTTAATGTTTGTAAGATCTCATTCAAACCTTTTACAACAAAACTATGAGTGGATCCTGTTACCATAAGCCCCATTTTACAAACAGGAAATAGAATCAGAAGAGTTAAGCAATTTCCCCAAGGTTACACGGTTACCTAGCAGTGGAGCTAGGGTTCAAATCTAGGTTATCATTCTCTAGAACCTGTGTTTTAAAAAAAAGTTTCACTGACATAATACACATACCATAGAATTCACTGATTTCAAGTGTATGATTCTATAGTTTTTAGTATGTTCATAGTTGTATAAGCATCACAACCAATTTTAGAACACTTTCATCACCCCCCAAACTCCACACCCATTAGAAGTCACTCTCCCTTCCCACCCACACCCTCCACCCTCTAGGCAATTACTGATCTACTTTCTGGAATTAGATCTTATTTTTGTGACTGGCTTCATCCACTTAGCATAGTTTTCGAGGTCCACCCATGCTGTAGCCTGTGTCAGTGCTTCACTTTTTCACTGCCAAATAATATTCCATTGTCTGGATAAGCCACAATTTATTTACCTATTCATTAGTTATTACACTTCTGGTTTGTTTCCACTTTTTGGCCATTGAAAACAGCACTGCTACTAAATAGGTTTCTGTTTGAACAACTGTTTTCAATTCTTTTGAATAAATACCTGGGAGTGGAACTGTTAAATCACAGGATAATTCTGTTAAACTGAGGAACTGACATGCTGTTTCCCAAAGCCACACCTATTTTTTTTTTTTTTAGACAGAATCTCACTTTCCCAGGCTTTTATCCAACTAGTGCACTCAAGGGACCCCCCATCCTCAGCCTCCCAACTGGCTAGGAGTACAGGTACATGTGACCGCACTCAGCCCCGGCTATACAATTTTGCATTTCCACCAGCAATGCGTGAAGTTCCCAATTCTTGCCACATCCTTGCCAACTCGACATTTATATTTTTGATTCTGTTCATCCTAGTGGTTATACAGAGTCTCGTTGTGGTTTTGATTTGCATTTCCCTGGCAACTAATAATATTAAGCAACTGTTCATGTGCTTATTATCTGAATACCTTCTTTAGAGAAATGTCTGTTCAGACTTTTCCTGTGTACTATAGTGGGGTGATTTATTGTTTTATTCTTGAGTTGTGAGAGTTCTTTATATATTCTGGATACAAGTTCCTCATCAGATATATAGTTTCCAAATGTTTTCTCCTATTCTATGGGTTATTTTTTCACTTGATGCTGTCCTTTGAAGCACACAAATTGTTAATTTGAAATCTAATTTATTATTTTTGGTTTCATATCTAAGAAACCATTGTCTAATCTCATACAAGATTAGCTTAAATACTTATATGTTTTTTTATGAATTTCATAGATTGGTTCTTTTTTATTATTTTTTAAATTTATTTTGATTCATCGTACACAAATGGAGTACAATTGTTTCTCTGGTTGTACATGAAGTAGTGACACCATGTGCGTAATCATACATGTACATAGGGTAATGATGTTTGTCTCATTCTGCTATTTTTCTCCCCCCTACCCCATCTCCCCACCTCTTTTTCCTCTATGCAGTCCATCCTTCCTCCATTCTTGCCTCCCTCCCTCCCTGCATTATGCATCATCATCCACTTGTCAGAGAGATCATTCAGCATTTGGTTTTCTGGGATTGGCTTATCTCACTTAGCATGATATTCTCCAACTCCATCCATTTACCTGCAAATGCCATAATTTTATTCTCCTTTATGGCTGAGTAATATTCCATTGTGTATATATACCACAGTTTCTTTATCCATTCATCTATTGAAGGGCATCTAGGTTGGTTCCACAATCTAGTTATTGTGAATTGAGCAGCTATGAACATTGATGTGGCTGCATCACTAGTGTGCTGATTTTAAGTCCTTTGGGTATAGGCCAAGGAGTGGGATAACTGGGTCAAATGGTGGGTCCATTCCAAGTTTTCTAAGGAATCTCCACACCGCTTTCCAGAGTGGCTGCACTAATTTGTAACCCCACCAGCAATGTATGAGTGTACCTTTTTCCCCACATCCTCGTCAGTACCTGTTGTTGCTTGTATTCTTGATAATAGACATTCTAATTGGGGTGAGATGAAATCTTAGGGCAGTTTTGATTTGCCTTTCTCTTATTACTAGGGATGCGGAACAAAGTTCATGGTCTATAATCTATCTTGAATTAATTTCTTATTTGGTGTGAGGAAGGAATTGAACTTCATTCTTTTTCATGTGGATAAGCAGATGCCTCTGTATCATTTGATAAAAAGACTCTTCTTTCCTTATTGATATGTCTTGCCACTCTGCATAAAATCAATTATCTATAAATGTAACCGAACCTACACTTTTTTTTTTCATTACCAGGAATTGAAACCAGGGTACTTTGCCACTGAGCCACATCCCCAGCCATTCCTAGCTTTTACTTTGAGATAAGGTCTTGCTAAGTCACAATACCTGTTGTTGCTTGTATTCTTGATACAAGAATACAAACTCGCCTCAAACTGTCTATCCTCCTGCCTCAACCTCTCAAGTTGCTGGGCCTGTAGGTGTGTGCTATTGTGCCAGGCTCTAGAGTTGACACATTTTTTTTTTTTTTTTTTACTGAGGATTGAAATCAGGGGCACTCAACCACTGAGTCCCAGCCCTATTTTGTATTTTATTTAAACACAGGATCTCACTGAGTTGCTTAGAGCCTCGCTAAGTTGCTGAGGCTGGCTTTGAACTCACAATCCTCCTGCCTCAGCCTCTCAAGCCACTGGGATTACAGGTATGCACCACCATGCCCACTTTTAACCAATATGACTCACTGTCATTGTACCCAGACTGATATTTAAACAAGTGTTAACAAAATCTGGTGATCACAAAATACACCACAGTGTTTCCTCTAGTAAGCGGGGAGGCTTCCATAGCCTTCCATATGCCTTCCATAGCCTTTTTGTACTGTGTTTTCATGTTATTTTTATAAAAGTGATTTTTTTTTAATTTTTTGTAGCTGTGTATGGACAGCATGCCTTTATTTTGTTTATTTTTATGTGATGCTAAGGATCAAACACAGCACCTCACACATGCTAGGCAAGTGCTCTGTCACTGAGCTACAGCCCCAGCCCTATAAAAGTGGTTTTAAAAAGGTAATTAAAAATTTCAAAACTCTATTACACAATGTCAAACAAGACAAGGTCAACAATTAAGATGCTAATTTTTTTATAAACCAGGTATTCAAAAGTTATTCACATCTAAAGTATAAATAGGAAAGTGAAAAGGGACACAGAAGTTCTCTTAATGTTGAGATATGGGTGCTCTAGGACATACAAATGTTTGTATGTCCCCTCTCCCCAATTCATATGTTGAAATATTCACTTCCAAGGTGGAATTAGAAGGCAGGGCCTTTGGGAGGTGATCAGGAGCCCTTCTTTGTCAAGGGCATTAGTACAATGACAAAAGGGACCTCCCAGAGCCCCTTACCCATTCCACCATGTGAGGAAAAGAAAGAAGGAAATGGGCCCTCACCAGACAGAATCTGCTGGGACCTCGTTCTTGGACTTCCTAGCCTCCAGAACTGTGAGACATACATTTCTTTTATTTATAAGCCATCAGTTTAGAGCATCTTTTAGCAACCCAAAACAATAAGACAATAAGAAATGGCTTCTTAAGGAAAAACTAAAGCCTGTGCCATTTAAATACAGGATCCCAAAAGAGCAATTTTAAAAATTGTTGTTGTTGTTACTGTCTTATTTATACAGGGTCTCACTGTGTTGCCAAGGCTAGCCTCCGATGCACAATCCTCCTGCTTCTGCTTCCCATGCAGTGAGATCACAGGTACACAGCACTGCGCTGGCCAAAACGGGATTTCATATCTGCTGCAGACCAGACTGTACTATAGATAAAGTCTGCCTTTGGTAAGCCAGTGTCTGAGGAACACCTCTCCCCTTTCATCAGCATCACCGTGGCTTCCTAGGTCTCAGCCTTGACCTAGAACTGCAAGGCATGGCCCCAGGGATAAATATTTATGTATATGTGTGTATGGGGACACAGATGCATATTTCAAATGTCCACTGATAATTCTAACACACACTCAAGAATTCCTAGACTAAGGCAACGTGACACATGACTAGAGCTCCACCAATGACATGTCAAAAAAAATTTTTTAAATCTGGTGTTAATTTTCTCTCTTCCATTTTCCTTATTTTTAGAAGGCAATGCAGAATTAGGGAAATGCAAATCAAAACTACACTGAGGTTTCACTCACTTCAGTCAGGAAGGCAGTAACTGAGAATACAAATAATAAATGCTGGAAAGGATGTGTAGAAAAAGGAACACTTTTGCACTGTTAGTAGGATTGTAAATTAGTACAACCACAATGGAAATCAGTATGGAGTTTCCTCAAAAGACTAAGAAGGAAACCACCAGGTGACCCAGCTAAACCCTCCTCAGCATTTATTCTAAAGAATTAAAGTCATCATGTTATAATGATACATGCATATCCATGTTTATAGGATAGTGATAGGACCAGCCTCTTGTTCATCAGTGGAGGAATGGAGAAAACAAATGTGGCACATACGCACAATGGAGTTTTATTCATCCATACAGAATGAAATGATGCTATGTGCAGGATAAAGGATGAAACTTGAGACCATCATGTTAAGAGAAATAAGCCAAACTCAGAAAGTCAAGGGTCATACATCTTCTGGAATATGTAGAAGCTAGAGAGTAAAAAGGAAAAGGTGTGGGGGAGCTCATGAAAATCAAAGGGAGATCAGAAGAGGAAAGGGACCAGGGAAGGGAAGAGGGGAAGAAAAGGAGAAATACTGGAGGATAATATTGGTTAAATTGCATTGTTATATTGTATGATGTATGGACATGTAACAATGAATCCCACTGCGTATAATTATAATGCACCAATTAAACATGTGAGGAAAAGAGAAAAAAACAAAACTGGTCTTTATATCTATGTGGGAATAGCAGTTTATTGTATATAGGAAAAAAACTACCTCAACCTCATTAAATTATTTGTCCAATTTAAAAAAAAAACAATGTAGGAATAAGGACTCCTGGTGATAACATCTTATGAAAAGAGAATCTTTCGGAAAGCTTGGGAGACTTTCTGAGTCACTAGGTCAACATATTCATTCTGCTAATGAAGAAACTAAGGTCAAGACAGGTAACAAATTGGTATTACAGTGTCAGGACTGTCACACAAGCTCCTAATTCCATATGCCTTACTGACTCCTTCAACTTCATGGGATGACTAACTCTAAAAGAAGGTGACAGTTCCCTATATAACACCTACACTAAGGGTTCCACCCAACTATTAAACTCAGATATCTCCCATTATACAGAACACAACACTGAGGACCAGCATGAGAAAGGAATACCATCTGCGAACAGGAACAGCTGGGGATAAGGCTCAGGGGCAGAGTGCTTGCCTAGCATGTTCAAGAGCGTAGGTTTGAGCCCCAAACCCTGAAAAAAAAAAAAAAAAAGAAAAAAGAAAAGAAAAGCTACAGTCTTACTGGGGAGAGACTATTTACCATTTTTTTTTATTTTAAATTTTTTTCAAGATTTTTTGTAGTTGTAGATGGGCAGAATGCCTTTATTTGTCTATTTTTGTGTGGTGCTAAGGATTGAACCCAGTGCCTCACACATGCTAGGCACACACTTTGCCATGAGCTAAGTCCCCAGCACTATTTACCAAAAAAATTTAAAATAAAAACAAAAATGGATAGACAAATAGCAAGAGAATGGCCAACTAATCAAAATCATCAAGATTTTTTTTCCTTAAATTCTGTCTCTTAAAAAAAAGCAAATAAAATTTTGTCTATAAGTTTATATTTGTTTTTAAAATTTTCTCCCTCAATTCTGAAATAAAATTTGAAGCAATATTCAAATAAATATGCATAGAACCAGGTGGTCAGAAAAGCCCAGATAAAATCATAATTATGAGTTTCTTCTATTTTGCCCCAACTTTTTTGCCTAGGATCAATTTCTAATATTTGGATACATGACATATCTATTGTCCAGTTGTAAAAATTCACACTAAAAGGTAATAATAATAAAACAGGCTCACTTCATGCTCATATTGCAAAAATAGAGATCAACAGAAGAAATTGGGTTGCCAAAAATAGACAAATACAGAATAATTTCTGATAAAAATTCATCACAAACCAATAAAGAGAAAATGCATTTTAAATTATATGGTAATGATACTTTGGGAAAAAAGTTGTTTCACTTATCTTTTATAATATAAAAAGCATATGAAACCTTTTCTAGATCTTCAATAACAATGTATATTATATAAAACCTTATCTAGATACAAATTTTAGAAGCAACAACTTTCTTTTTTAAAATATTTTTGTTGACAATAGACCTTTATTAATTTATTTATTAATTTATCTGTAGTGCTTAGAATTAAACCCCGTGCCTCACACATGCCAGGCAGGCACTCTACCACTGAGCCACAACCCCAGCCCCAGAAATAACTTTCTAAACTGAGAAGTAAATAGAAAAGAGTAGTGCTGGGTGCAGGGCTGCACACCTGTAATCACAGGGGCCCAGGAGGCTGATGCAGGAGAATTGAAAGTTCAAGACCAGCCTTAGCAACTTGTGGAGGCACTAAGCAACTGTCTCAAAATAAAAAATATAAAGTGTTGGGGATGTGACTCAGTGGTTAAGTGGTTAAGTGCCCCTGGGTTCAATCCCTGGTAAAAAAAAAAAATTGTAAAAAAAAGAAACAAATTTTACTGCAAAAAAAGAATTTTTAAGACCAAAGAGTAGCAATATTGGAAAAATATTTACAGAAAAAAATAACAATAAAAAGAACTTAAGCAAATCAATTAAGAAAACAATAGGGACACAGATGATAAAATGAGTAAAGGACAAGAACAGCTAATTCATTGGAAAGGCAATCATAAACCTGGAAAAAAGGGTCTATTTTTATTTCATATGTGTAGTTGAAAATTAAAATTGAAAATGAAAACTTTTAATGCTGGAATGAGTCTGTGGACATTAGTATACAAAATAAAACACTAATTTTTGGAGAACATTTTTAAAGCATGGATAAAAAAACCATCCCTTTTAACTCCCTAACTCCTGAACATACCCATTACCTTTCTAGATACAGGAACAAGGTTATACCCGCCTCAGCAGTTTTTCTCCCTCCCAGGACTAAGTTGCAAAGAGCTTCTGTCCCTGCTCTCCAGCTTTCTTCACCCCTATTTCTAGTTCTCAATCCTTCTTTTTACCTAATTATTACTAACAACTCCATTACACCTTTGGTGATCATAAAAAATTAGAAACAGTGGCCACCATCAGGGGAATGGCTAAATTTCAGTAGCTCTCGTGTTCTGTAATTTCAATGGCTGTATACAATTTGAGGTTTTTTAAAAATAGAAATAGTTCAACATAATGTTAATTGAAAAGAAACAGAATGCCAGATCCTCCGCCCCACAGTTGTATGACGTGAAACTCTGCACATGAGAATTCTGAGAAGGGATGTGCAACATGGTCATATAGTTAGGCTGGCCTGACAGGATTATGCATGACTTTTCCTGCATTTTTAGAACTTCGTAAAAAAAATTTTAAGTTGTAAATATTAAAGCTGCATACTATCATATTATGTTTGTTCCTAAGTGTCAGCAAACTTTAATTTCAGTAAACAGATAAATTCATTTAAATCTTTACATTTGGCAAGGTAAAGCAAGATCTTTGAAATGTGATTCAAAGCCAGAATACTCCTACTCAAGGAAAAGTTTCCCTTTTTTTTTTTTTGGTAATGCAGATTGAACCCACAGGGGCTCAACCACAGAGCCACATCCCCAGCCCATTTTTATATTTTATTTAGAACAAGGTGTTGCTGAGTTTCTTAGGGCCTTGCTGCTGAGGCTGGCTTTGAACTTGCGATCCTCTTGCCTCAGCCTCCCAAGCCACTGGGATTACAGGCATATGCCACCACACCCAGCTGAAGTTCCTATCTTAGTACCAATTGTTTTACCTGCTAAACTGTCTACCACCCATGACTACCACC
Source organism: Glaucomys volans (assembly GCA_020662805.1). NCBI lineage: Eukaryota > Metazoa > Chordata > Mammalia > Rodentia > Sciuridae > Glaucomys > Glaucomys volans. The sequence goes on along the minus strand of JAJEJO010000446.1, from coordinate 897,645 downwards.
ACCTGAAAACCTATAGAGCCAGGTGGTGTAACATCCCATGCATGAATCTCAGTCACAGAGCTTATACCTCACTTACAGTTATACAGGTGCTCCAGAGAGACCTCAGGCATCTCTCTGCAGGAAGGAGGCAGCCCTAGCCTGGCAACACAGGAACATCCCAGCACCCTCCTATTTGAATCCTCCCAAGGGATGCTTCACAGCAAACTAGGATGAACTGTACCAAAACGTGTGATCAGATAGATAGGAAGATTTGGCGTCAGCACATCTAACTCCCTGGAGCTGAAGGCACCCATGGTGCCACAGGAGAGTGATTCCAGTGTAGGAAGGGGCCTCCTTTGAACCACCATCTTCTTTGACAGGATCTTAGTACATAATCCTGCAAACCACATTAACTGGTCACAAACTGCCACGAATGGTCCTTAATTAGATATTGGATCCAAAAAAAGGGGATGGGGGATGACTGAATAAATTTTAGTATGGATTATATTGGATGATATTATTGGGTTTATGGAGATCATCATTGTTCTTAGGAGACACATGTTGAAATGCTCAGGAGTGAGGGTCAAGATGTCTGCAACGTATTTCAAATGGTTCAGGTAGAAACGTTTGTGTGTGCAGAGAGGTGAGGAAAGAGGGAGAAAGAAGGACGGGTTGGGGGAGAAGGAAGGGGCATGAGGAAGGAAAATAAACAAAATATAGCAAAATATGAATCTTGGTGAAGGGAATACCATGTTTTTTGGATTATTCTTTCAACCTTTCTGTTAACTGGGTGAACTGCTAGAATTGCTGGGGCGATAACTCAAAACTTTTCCATAGAGCCCACAACAGTACATTCCTGCGCAGATTTGTGGGGAAAGCCTGGCCACTCATCCTACTTCCATCCCCTTCAGCCACACCCCTGCATCCCAGCTTGTTTGAAAACCTCAGGAAGTTGGGAGTCAGCCAGTCCTGTGCACACCAGCCTGAAGCTAATTAGGAGTCTCTGGGCCTGATGGCTTGATATTCTTGGTGCAGGCAGAATCCCAGTGATCTCTCTGACACAACACCGACATCTGTAAAAACAGCTTCCTAGACCCTGGCCCCAAACAGGTGGTAGACACACCTTTTTAGTGCCTAAGGCCAAAATTACTGTCATAAGATGTCATCTGCATTTCACTACTGAGATTTCTAATAACGCTGAAGAGTAAAGGGGTCCTGGATGAGAAGTGAGAAAACCACCACCTGTGACATTTTGAAAATTTAGAAAGAAAGAATATGTGAAATGTGGGTTTTTTTGTTTTGGCTTTTTTTTTTTTTTGGAACTGGGGATTAAACTCAGGAGCACTCCACCACTGAGCCACATCCCCAGCCCTATTTTGTATTTTATTTAGAGACAGGGTCTCACTGAGTTGCTTAGGGCCTCACTAAATTGCTGAGGCTGGCTTTGAACTCGTGATCCTCCTGCCTCAGCCTCTCAAGCTGCTGGAATTACAGGCGTGCACCACCACGCCTGGTGAAATGTGGGTTTTAATAGTAGCTAAATCTGTCTAGGATTGCTCCCCAACCAACACACAAAAACTTCTTCTTGTGGAACTAAGTGAAATGGACACAGGTTGACTTCAAATCGCCAAAAAACTAATCCAAAAAGGAAAGTCCCTTAGTCTAGAACTCCCTAAAAAGAAAAAGAAATTGTTTTTACTATTGGGATTTCTAATTCCAGGCCATTCAGAACTAATGTAGGAAAAAGAAGATGTCGCCTGAGTTCTACTGAGGTATAGATTCATCAACATTTCCTCCTTTCTTTTCTTTTCTCTTTTTTTTTTTAAATTTTTTAAACATTTCCTTACTTTATCCTTACACATGGCATGAGGCTACAAAGGCTGGTGATTCTGTTTTGTGAGGGGACAAACAGAAAAAAAGCTCAGCAGACAACCATTTTTAGAGTTGGCTGATTAGACTTCCAGAGGACAAGGTCAAGGTTAAGAGGCTCATGCCCCTCAATGAATAAAGAGACTTGTGAACTTCAAAGCCTGAAACTAGGGGGAAAGCAGAGGAGTGTGGCTAAAGAAAGCACAGTTGCAAGCCTGCAGGAGGCTGGAACTACCACTTGTTAGAACCTGAATTTTTGCCATTAATAAGTAACACGATCACCTCAAATGTGATGATCAAAATTTTACAGCATTCCACTCTGCCTGCTGCCATCGCTTTCTGGTTTGTAGGTTTGTCACGTGCATAGTTTGACTCTGTTGCCTGGATGTGAAAAGCATCTGGACTGCAGGAAGTCAGAAGAAATCAAGGGTTTTCTTATTTAGTTCAATGGCAAAGAGTTGTGCAAACATATGATTGCTCTCAGAAGAGTCCTTTTAATAAAGTGATAATTTTTAATGGCATTTTATTCATCTCCGATGACAAAGCATTACTACACTTTGGTCTAATAAGACTCCATCAAGTAAGAAATTATTCCATAAAAAACCTAAGTTTAAATGGGTAAGCATGACATGATGTATAAAGTGAAGAAAAGATAATTATGTGGTTTTTAAAGTCTGCAGGGTATGAGACATGCTGGAAAAATGGAACAGAAGCATTTGTGGCAACAGAAGGGGGAAGACAAAAGATTCCTGAATGGGAAACCATGATCAATTTCTGATGTCGAAATACTAAATATATTTTAGCTTTTAATCCTCTTTATTTATCAATTGGAAAAAAAAACAGGAAGTCTGTAAAAGGGCTTTTGGTCTTACAAACAACTAGTCATTTGAAGTACTAATTATGTTAGAAGCAAGCTGCTATAGTAAGTACTATGGTATTCTGGGGATAGCTCTTGTCTTGTATTCCTTAAAGGAGTCTTACTAGAAGGTTCAGCTTGAACCTGGGATGTGCTGGGGCCCTTGCCTACAACGAATTTCCCATTTGCCTCACTCCACAGTTGGATTCTAATACAACTACAGGCCCCATCCAGGATTCAATATCTGCATGGGATTGAGAATATCCATTCAAAGGAACCATCTCTTCCCCCAAAGAACTGGTTTATGATGTGAGAAGCTGTGCCAGAAATATGTGTGTGTGTGTGTGTGTGTGTGTGTGTGTGTGTGTAGGGAGAGGTTAGCCTTGGTTTATCCTGTCAGGGTTAGGGTCTATCACAGGGATCATGGAGGGGAAGGGTTAATGAAAGACCAAATAGAAGAAGAAAAAATCCAACTTCCCTTCACCTAGCTGTTAAATTTAATATTGATGTAGTTAATAATGAACTCATTTTCAAGGCAATACTACAAAACTTTGTAAAAATCAAAAGTATAAAATACAAAAGATATTACATGGAAATAAAATTCTTTTAAAAATGACTTAAGAAATCAGATTTTTCTGTGACATATATTATCCTTGGCTTAATAATGTCCTTGGGATTCCATTTCTTCATCTGTGATATAAAAAAGTTAATCTAGTTGCATAAAACTTCTGCAAACATGTCTTTTCCGGACATAACACATATGTGTGAAAGAAAATGTACTTGCCACCTCTGATGGTAAAATCAGAATTACAGTCATTAAAATATAAAGGGAATCTGTGGAACATTACTAAACTAATCCCTCACATGTACATATTGCCAAATACCAGTTAAGACATAACGAAAAAGAAGTTGTCTCACCCACACCAGACCAATAACCCTCAAGCTTTCCCTAAGCACGTCTCATATATAAATATTGAAAGCATTTTGCATTTTTCCTATTGTTACCTATTGAGTGTTAAGAAAATAAAGTAAATGGGATAATCACAGCACACTGAAATAGTGTGACTAAGAACAGGATATGAAAGAAACTGTCTCAATCTTTGCAGTTCTCTCACAAAATACTTAGAAATAAGAGATAAGTCTACACCATATTTGATTTGATTTTTTTTAAACTCCGAAGCTTAAGAAAAAAACTACAAAAGCAGCAACATTTAGAATCCCTTTGACTCAGCACATTCTGTCTTGTTCTCTCCCTCCCTCCCTCTCCTGCCTCCTTCTCTCTCTCTCTCTCTCTCACACACACACACACACCACAAAATGCCATGCAGAAAACAAATACTTCATTTAAAGATACCTTACCAATCTATACAATCTCTTCCATAAAATACAAAGGAAGAGACTAGTTCTAAACTGATTTTGTGAGGCCAGTATTACCCTAATACACAAACTAGATAAACACAGTACAAAGAAAAAAAACTATAGACCAATATCCCTCATAAACAAAGATGCACAATTTCTCAACAAAATAATGGCAAATTTAATCCAGCAATGTATAAAAAGAATAATATTCCATAAACTAGTGGGGTTTATCCTGGGAATGTAAGGCTGTTTCAATATTCAAAATCAGCCAATAATCTGCCACATTAAGAGCCTAAAAAATAACCAATTGTAAGCCAACAAATTAGATACTACATATGCATACTTCCAGAAAGTCACAACTACCCACACTGACTCAAGGAAAAACAAAAGATTTTTTAAAAATATTTTTTAGATGTTGATAGACCTTTATTTTTTTCATTTATTTATATGTGGTGCTGAGAATCAAACCCAGTGCCTCACACATGCCAGGCAAGCACTCTACCACTGAGCCACAACCCCAGCCCAAAACAAAGATTTTAACTGTAAATATTCTAATTTATCTTTTTTCACTGGAATTTGGAATTGTATTATATATATTTCTTACTTGTCTTTCACTCAATCTTAGAAGTATTTCCCATGTCATGAAATATTTTTCTAAACATTAATAAATGAAACAAAATTTGAAAAGACTTATAAATAAGAAATTAAATTAGTAATCAAAAATCTTCTCACGCCAGGTGGCGCACGCCTGTAATCCCAGCACTTGGGAGGCTGAGGCAGGAGGATCGTGAGTTCAAAGCCAGTCTCAGCCACTTAGCAAGGCCCTAAGCAACTCAGTGAGACCCTGTCTCTAAATAAAATACAAAATAGGGCTGGGGATGTGGCTCAGTAGTGGAGTACCCTGGTTCAATCCCCAGTACCAAAAAAAAAAAAAAAAAAAATCTTCTCACAAAGAAAAACCCAAGCTCAAATGACTTCATTGGTGAATTCTACCAAATATTTAGAACAGAATTACTACCAAAGGCAGGAGAAGAAAGAATAACTTTCCAATGCATTCCACGAGACCAGGATTACTCTGATAACAAAACAAGATACAGACATTACAGGAGAACTACAGACCATTACCTCTTGTAAACAGACAAAAAAATTCTTCACAAAGTACTAACAAACTAAGCCCAGCAATATATAAAAAGTTAGACATCATGACAAAGTAGAATTCATCTCAGGATAAAGTTTGCACAGGTTGATTGAACATATGAAAATCAACCAATGCAATACATCATATCAATGGAAAAAAGGACAAAAACCACCCAGGCATCTCAATAGGCACAGAAAAAACACTTGACAAACCTAATTAACTTTCTTTCTTTTTTTTTTTTTTTGGTACTAGGGATTGAACCCAGGGGCACTCCACCACTGAGCCACATCCCCAGCCCTATTTTGTATTTTATTTAGAGACAGGGTCTCACCGAGTTGCTTAGAGCCTCCCTAAATTGCTGAGGCTGGCTTTGAACTCACAATCCTCCTGCCTCAGCCTCCCAAGTGCTGGGATTACAGGCGTGCGCCACCACGTCTGGCCTAATTAACTTTCATGATAAAAAATATTTAATAAACTGAGTGTGGTGGCACAAACCTATAATCCCAGTGACTTGGGAGGCAGACACAGGAGGCTCACAAGTTTGAGGCCAGCCTGGGCAACTTTGTGAGTCCCTGTTCAAAAAGAACCAAAACTAAAAAAACAAAGGTGGGGCGGGGGTGGAGTGGCTCAGGGGAGACTGCTCCTGGGTTCAATCCTCATTACCACAAAAATAAATTAATTAATAAAAATAAGATAATCTAGGATTAGAAGGAAACTTTCTCTGTAACACCAAAAGTACCAGCAACAAAACAATAGATTAATTAGACTTAATCCAAAATTGAAAGTTTATATGCTTCGAAGGATGCCACCAAGTAAATGAATAACCTACAGAAAATATTTGAGAGAATATATTTGCAAATTATATATCTGATAAGGCGCTGGTATAGAACATATAAAGCACTCTCACAACTCAAGAATAAAAAGACAAATCACCCCATGATAATATGGGAAAAGGTTTTAAATGGACATTTCTCCAGAGAAGATATACAAAAAGCACATGAAAAGTTGCTTAATATTATTAGCTGTCAGAGAAATGCAAATCAAAACCACAATGAGACAGCACTTTTCACCCACCAGGATGGCTGCAATTACGACAACAGACAAGTATTGACAAGGACATGGAAAAACCGGAACCCTCATTCATTGCTGATGGGAATATAAAATGGTTTGGATCCTTTGGGGAACAGTTTAGCAGTCTCTTAAACATATAGTTAAACATATAGTTACCATATGACCCAGCAAGTCTATGCCAAGAATATACTCAAGAGAAATGAAAATTTGTACATAAACATTGAGAGCAGCATTATTCAAAACAGCCAAAAAGTATAAATGAACCCATATATCCAATAACAAATAAACTGTGGCGTATCTATCCCATGAACTGTTAAAGCTGTTCCTCAGTATCAGTGAGGGACTTGTTCTAGGACCCCCTGAGATACCAAAATCTGTGGTTGCTCAAGTCCTTCATGTAAAGCCTGGCATGGTGGCACAGGCCTGCAATCCCAGCGACTTGGGAGACTGAGGAAGGAGGATCATGAGTTTAAAGCCAGCCTCAGCAAGTTAGCAAGTCCCTGAGCAACTTAGTGAGACCCTGTCTCTAAATGAATAAATGAATGAACGAATGGATGGATGGATGGATGGCCTGGGGATGTGGCTCAGTGGTTAAGTGCCCCTGGGTTCAATTCCTTCTACCAAAAAATAAATAAAATCTCAGGTCCCTTACATAAAATGGTGTAGTATTTGCCATATAAACACCACACACCCTTCCATCCTCCCATATACTATAAATAATCTCTAGATTAACTTATATTACCAAATACAATATAATGTAATGCTGTGTAAATAGTTGTTACACTGTGTTGTTTGGGGAATAGTGACTAGAAAAAAGTTTGGACATGTTCAGTACATAGAGATACATTTTTTTGGAATTTTTTTTATCCAAAGTTGGTTGAGTCCATGAATGTGGGATACAAGGATGTGGAGACCAAATGTGTTCCACAGCAAGAGGTAATGAAACACTGATACTAAATATTGGAAGCATATGCTAAGTGAAAGAAGACCATCAAAAGACCGTATATTATATGAGTCTATGTATAGGTAATGTCCAGAATACGCAAATCTGTAAGACAGAAATTAGACTAGCAATTACCAAGGTATGTGGGGGTGGGGGAGAGGAGTAGGGATTTACTGATAATGGGATTAGGGTTCCTTTTTGGGATATGAAATGTTCTAAAATTAGTGGTGATGGTTGCACAATATATTGTGCACTCTTAAATTTTATGCATTATATCTCTATTTTTAAAAAACCTGTACACCAATATTTATAGCAACTTTATAATCACCAAAGTAAATTATCCAAATAACCTTCAATGGGTACAGAATAAATCATTATGTTCATAGAATGCACTACCACTCAGCAACAGAATGTAATAAACAGTGGATACAACAAATTGGATGAATCTCAACAGCATTTTTAAGTGTCAGAGGCCAATCTCAAAATGTTACACATTGTGTGATTTCGATTATATGACATCCCTCAAAATACCAAACTGTATCAACGGAGGACAGATCAGACATTGTCAGGGATGAGGAGTGAAAGGAAGTTGTGACCAAGAGATAGCTTAAGAGAGAAGTTTGGAGATTATGAAACTGTATGTTTCTTGATAGTGCATACATATACTAAAATTCAGAAAACTGACATCCAAAAAGTCAATTTTACTTGTATGTTATTACAAAAAATAAAATGAAAAGAGATACCCCTACAGATATACTCATTTACTGAGCAGTTGTTCTAAAATAAAAACTGAAACTGCACTAGCAATCTTACACGTAGATGAGGGACATGAATGTAAGGATCACACCTTTCAGAGAACTCATTCCAGATATATACTTGAATTTATACAATTCTTCCACCCAAATATTTTTCTTAAAGCAGCAATTAACAGTGTTTTGGATCTAAATATACTTATTACTTTAAAACAAGTTGTTCCTTGCTATCTTGAGTGACTGACTTGCCCGCATATAATGAAGTGAATGAGTTAAAAACCTTAGTAGTTACTCAGGCATGCATTTCAGCAGCCAGGTCAGGAAAAAAGACATGTCAGAGATAATATATGTGAAATTACCTTGTATATTATGGAATCCTATAAAATGCTAGGAATTTTTATTTGGGATATTTATATTTCTTATTAATTTAGGGGCCTAATGTTCAATTTTCTGAGTCAGAACTAGATTTTTTTGGGGGGGCGGGTACTGGGGATTTAACCCAGGGACACATTACCACTAAGCCACATTCCCCAGCCCTTTTTATTTTTTATTTTGAGACAAGGTCTCACTAAGTTGCTGAGGCTGGCCTCAAACTTGAGATCCTCCTTTTCTCAGCCTCCTGAGTCATTGGGATTACAAGGCATGAATCATTGTGCCCAGCTGATCTAGAGAATTTTAGAACTTGAAAGGATTTAATGTATACTCATTCACTTCACTTTGCAAATGATGAAATTTAAGGCCCAGAGGTGCTTTGAAACTTGTCTGAGATCACACAGATGTTTGATGATATAACCAACAGAAGCTCTTTTCTTGTAACTGATTCTCTTTCCTCTCCAAGGAAAGTTAGATTATGGAACCATAGTGAGATTATTATAATGAAATGAAATGAGCAGCCCTCAAACATAATGGAGACCCCTGTTAAGGGACCAAACTTAAAAGCTAAGTTGTTTCACATGAGACTTTTCCAGTTCAAAGCTATATTCCAGAGCACAAGTGAACTTGTGAATACTAAGTGATAAAGGGATTCTACTCTGCTTCAAAGGCAAAGGTCAGTGAGCCCAGAGCACGAAGCATTCATGATCTGTGCTGGACAATTTCTGGCTGTCTTCAGATCTCTATGGTCAGTTTTTAGTCTACTATCCCTAAATATACAGTTAAACTGTCCTAAATATGTCCTAAATGTTCTGTTTCCATCTTTTGGCAATCCTCCAAAAAAGGTTTCACTAAAGTGTTCACCTGTGTGTTTCCATGGGAAGTGATTCTTTATTTTCAGGGCTTTTGAGGAGATGAGGGAACCCAGGTTCTCACTGGATTAGACATGCTGACCCACTCTAACAGTAAGGCAGATAGCATAGTGGTTAGGAACACAGCTTCCTGGATGAGAATCCCAGCTCTACTACCAACTCGTTGTAGCCCTGTACTGCTTTGGGCCTCATGCTCCTCATTTGCTTGTTGCACTGATTAAATGAGTATTACATGGAAAGCACTCAGCACAGTGCTTGGATCATAATGAGCATTCAACAATTACTACTATTTTTCACAAGAAGTCTCAGAAGTTACATATCACTCTAGAAAATGACTCCCTAAGGATATATATACTTATTTATCCTCAGTACCTACAACACCCAACAAGTAAAAGATGATTAGTAAGTGTTGAGTAAAGTAAACATAACCTAACTTACAAGCCTACCTTAGGACTTACCCTGTGGTAAAAACTGCATTTCTGAGAAATATAACATCCCATACACCAGATATTGAAAATACCTATAAAGGGTCTTTATTCTCTTACTTGCATAATAATGACAATTTTATCTGTGAGATATTCCATTTGTAGTATGTCAAAGTGTCAGAGGCAAGAGAGGTAGATAAAAGAAGTTTCCCCGGGGGAAAGAAAGCTATTCTTCCATTAATCACAGTGAGAAAGAAAATCAGACTAGAGGGAACATCTCGACTGACTGCATCCAGACATTTACCGAGAATTGACTACAGCCCATGACTACCCCAAACAGGAAGTTCAAGAGAACTCAGTCTAGAAGAATACGCTACACAACACACCCTATGTCCCATGACGGGAGGGGCCACAGTTGTTCACAAAGGGCAAAACCAAAGCTACTTAGGGAATCATAAAACTATCATTTGTACTGAGTCTTCATGGGTGAAAATTTGTTCAGCAAAGAGGAGAAAAATGGTATTTTAAGCAGTCAAGACCAAACATTAGAAAACATAAGTGAGGGAAGCTGGAAGTTCAGGGAGGTGAAAAAAAAAAAAAGCCAGATATAAGAAAGGATGGCCTAAAGGAAGAAATAAGCCTATCAAAGGTCCTTTGATCTTAGAAGAAAGTTAAACGTAAGTTACAGCTTTTATTTAATCTAGTATGCATAATTATTAATCAATGCTGATGCAAGAGTATTAATTTTTTTTTTTGCAGTGCTGGGGTCTGAACCCTGGGTTTTGTGCTTGCAAGGTAAGCACTCTACCAACTGAGCTATATCCCCAGCCCAAGAAACAATCTTATATACAATCTCCTTTAAAATCTCCCCTCATGCACTTATATGTACTGCTGTGCCCACACCCAGGGCCAGAGACTGGTATTGAAATAAACACTATTAATACTCCTTAGCAGGCCTGAACCTTAAACCCAGATTCCAGAACCAGGCTGGCTCAGGCTCCCCCCTGAGTCCCCACATTCAGCTGCCTCTTAGTAACCTGAGAGGGACTTCTACACTTACTCCCTGTTCTTGATTGAGGTTCTGGTTCAGCTTTCCTTTCATTAGCTTCACCTAGATGGACACTCCCTCTTCCCCATAGCCTGGCCAATTCCAGAGAATTCTATTACCATTCTACCCTATCAGGCACCATCCAGGAAGATCCCACTGAAACCTGTTGAAGGAATGATACAATGAAACCCTGCTTCCTGCTCTCCCCATGAAAGTAGTATTACATTTCTGACAAGCTTCACTTGGGTGTGGAGAGCTGCTAAGTTTTAGTTCCTTCTAGTGCCCTTCTTCCTTGATTTCACTCTGTACATAAAAGAATGAAATCTAGCTATGGCTCCAGCTATGGCTCCAGTAGTAAGATTACTTCTATAAACATTAAAAAAAAAAAACTTGATTATCAAAATCCCAGTGCCTACTTCTAAACAAATCTTTGCAAGAAAGCACTCAATAAAACAATCACTGAGTACGTACATACACAGGGGAGCAAGCCTTCAAATGCTCACAGTGATTTTAACCCTTTGGCAAGTTGCTGAATATACCTGAAAAAGTAGAATTCTGGCAGAGACACTTGAAAAAATTAAGCATTTAAAATATCACTAATAAGTGAACAATAATTCCAAAGTAGTCATAGCTACAGTGTAATAATATCCACAATCTTAAGAAAAGTATCCCAAACTTGGAAAATAAAGGAAGAAGGGACTAAATGTCCTTCTGACGCCATCCTGGGACATGTTTAGCCAGCCCTCCTGAGGCCATTCAACTCCCTCAGATTATTCACTCTCTAACAGCGGGTACTTGCCCTTGGCTTTGCTGTTTATTACCTCTGCAGAGTCTATGTTGAAGGTTCAAGTTAACTCAGACATTTCTGTCCAATAATCTCAAAGGTTACCTTTTATTGCCCTGTAGGACATTAACCAGCTTTGTAACTACTAGCAAATTCAATTCTGTATTTCTTTGATTATGTAAGTCTCTATTCCTTGCCTTCTCCTTTAAATTGACTTTCCTCTCATTGGTCCCTTCATTTTATTGATGAGTTTGGTATTTTAACATTTTGAAAAACTTGCATTGACAGCTATTATCACGTTGCCTACTCAGTCATTTCCCTTCACTCTGTTGCTATCTAGAGAAACTTTTCTGTTCTGGCCACTCTATACATTCAAAAGGCACTTTTAAAAATTGTGCCAACATGACATTCTTTAACACATTCACAAGCCATATTTACTGTAGTGACATCTTGTTTGACCTTCAGTGTTTTGTTTTATTTAGTTGAATTATTGCTGACAATTTCATATGAATAAATCACAAAAATAAATATTAATATGCATTTCTATTTTTTCTTGAAAGATCAGAAAGTCTGGAAACACTGACTCATCTTCTCACCCAAAGGAAGGGAAGCCACGTAGAGGCTTCTCCTGGACAGCATTTACTCATTAACCCCAGTCTCCACCACTCCCTATTGTTTACCACCTGCCTGACCCTGTAGCTATTTCAGTTTCAACCCCTCACCGATGGCCCCTTAATGCTTCTTGTAAGTTACTTCTCTGAACCACTTCCCACCACCTACTTAGCTCAGTTTTTTTTTTAATCTAACAGACACTGATGTCTGAAGTGTATGTATATATACACCTTAAACACACACACACACGGGGCAAAAGTACCTGTTACATATTGCTCAAGGTTGACAGCACACTTATAAGGCACTCTGAATACATCTGAAAGTTCAAAGCTGAAAGCCACTGAACTACAATGAAACAGGTAACGAGGAGTTCATTTTTAACATCATATAGTGATCTGTGTTAGTGATTTACAGACGTACACTACGTGTAGATAGCTTCTACCAGCACAGACCAGAGCTGGAAATCAGGTTTATTAATGCTTATTAATATTCTCCTATGTTTTATGAAGGTACAAAAAAGGCATACAGACTTTGTTGTTGTTTGGTACTAGGGATTGAACCCAGAGGTGCTCTACCACCGAGCTACATCCCCAGCCCTTTTTATTTATTTATTTATTTTTTTAATTTTGAGACAGGGTCTTGCTCAGGCTGGCCTCAAACTTGTGATCCTCTTGCCTCAGCTTTCTGAGTTGCTGGGATTATAGGCATGCTCCACCGTGCCCAATTCCTTTTTTCAAAGATTTGATCCAACTGTACATCTAAAATGCACATTAAAAACCAAGTATATATAGGAGGTTGGGGTTGTGGCTCAGTGGTAGAGTGCTTGCCTAGCATGTGTGAGGCACTGGGTTTGATTCCCAGCACTGCATATAAACAAATGAATAAAATAAAGGTCCATCAACAACTAAAAATATATTTTTTGAAAACTAAGTATATAAAAGCTTTATATAATGCTCATTAATACAATGAAGTAAAAAAAAAGACTTCTGTTTAAATTACCTCGTTACGTAAAATGAGGGCAAAAGCATTTTTTTATTTGTTGTTGTTTTATAGTTACCCACTAAATTGTGCAATACTGACTTCTGATTACAGATTTCCAGCATGACAGTCTGGGGGATCTTTGATTCCACGCTTTTAGTTAACTCTCTCTACCTCTGACTCACTTTATCAGCCTTGGTGGCCTGCAGAAGCTACCTCTACCTCAGCCTTACCCCCACTGCTCAGGACAGGAGGCTGCCCAGAAATTGGTCCAGACACCTGAGTGTGGCATTCATGGATCTTGATTCCAATAGAATCACCTGAAGCACTCAAATGGCATTTGATGGACAAATTCCCTGAGACTAATTTAGTAGGTCTGGGATGGAAACCAGGAAAATAAGTTTTTAACTAACACAACCCCAGCCTGGATGTAATTAATTCTCTCCCACAGTCTTAGGACTACATTTTGAGAAACACTGTCTCCCTATCACTAGAGAAGCTGATCAGTGTTAATAACATCAGCTTTTGGAAGATTCCTCTTAAAAAAAAATTGCCCTTTGCCATATGGAGTAGATGGACATAGCTAGTGATCTGAACTGGCAGTGTGCCAAGGACTGTGAGCCATACAGTAAAAAGCAAGACACATTCCTGATTCTCCAAACCCCAGCAGGAAAAATGTTTACAAGCTAATTAAAACAGAATGGAACATGTTGTAGCAGAATTATATGCTAAATGCTAAGCACCAATGTTACCTCCCTCGGTCACTCTGAATTATCTCATACCCATTCGCATTTATGATTACACAGTATGATGTTGCATTTTCTCCTCTAGACTGTATATTCAAGGGCTGAGATCATGCCGTGCTGACCTCTGAGTCCCCTTTGCTGGATAAATAATAGATACTTGGTTGCAGAGTCATTCAACCAAGACTTTCTTCCTCATTAGCAACTTGGACCAGACTGTCAGCAGCCCCACATTAGATTCTGGCTGCTGTTTAAGAAATCAGTTTCTTGAAACCCAGCCACATAAACTTGGGCAAGATTATGTGCTGCAGCATCTCACTAAATTTGGTGTGTGGATCATTGGTGGTACTCACGGAAGATGGCTTCTAGAAGAATGTTTATAGGTGATACATGAAAGATCACATCTAACATCAGTGGTTGAGTATATAGGTATATGTAAGGCAAAACGTCTAGAACAAAGTAGGGCTTTCAAAGATTAATGATTAAAATGAGACTACACCGAAGTTTCAAAAGTAAAACAGGTGAAACTCCTTTGCTGCTAGGAATCAGTAGTGGTTGCCCTGGGCATGGGGATGAGAGACATTAGGGGGCTTTTGGGGTACTGGCCATGTTCTGCTTCCTGAACTGGTGCTGGCTGTGTGGTATGTTGAGTTTGTATAAATTTAGCAAGTTGCATTATGAACACACTTTTCTGAATGTAATAGCATACTTCAATTAAAAATATATTTTTAAAAGTGAATGTACTGAATAAACAAATGTCATATATATAATGGATATTAGACTTAAAAAGGAAGGCAAGTCTGTCACATGCTACAACAGAGGAAACTTGAAGACATTCTGATGAGTGAAATAAGCCAGTCACAAAAGACAAATACTGCATGATTCTAGAGATACAAAGAACACAAAAGTGGTCAAATTTGTAGAAACAGAAAGTAGAATGGTATTATTAGGCAGGGGCTGGAGAAAGGAGGAAAGAGGGAGTTGTCCAATTGGCAATGGAGTTTCAGATTTGCAAGATGAAAAGGTTTTGGAGATCTATTTCACAACAATGTGAACACACTTAACACTACTGTACTGCACATTTAAAACTGATTGATAGTAAATTGTATGTTTTTCACCCCAATAAATAAAAGTAAGTGTAGTTAAAGAAAATTAGTGAATGAATGGTAGCACATAGGTACCAGGAGAATCTTGAAGATGGTTCACGGTAGGCAACTTTGGGGTATGCCTACTGGAACCCCTGCATTGTACTGATAAGAAACTCAAGTGATGGCCACAAGTTCCCTGCCTGACCTTGATCAGTAACTCTCCTACCCTTTCTTCCCACGTTCCCCTTCCTCAACCCACGTCTTCAACTCCCAAGGGATATGCATCCTGGGAATGTCCCCCAGGATGCTCCCCTGGGGCAAGAAGGCCCTTCCTCTCTCAGAGACCCCTGTCAAACCCTACCACACCTAAGGGAGCTGCCTTCCTCACTCACCATTCCTCTTAGCCCTTTATCCTAAGAGGATGAAAATGTAACTCCACTGTAAACCTGTGAAAGCCAGATCCTACAGCTTGAGTGATTCCAGAAACTGAGCAAGGCACTTTCCAACTTATCAAAAACCTAGAGGATGAAGTAGAATGATAATAACCAGAGTTCTGAAGCCAAATTGCCTCCACTTGTAGCCTACCTCTACCACTTAACTAGTTGTGTAATCTTGGGCAATTTCTAAACTTTCTGTGCTTCCATTTCTTCATCTGTAAAATGGGGGGTTTGGTAATTCTCATAGTATCGTTGGAAAGAAGAAACAAGACGATCCACGTGAAGTGTTTAAAACAGGGGGACGTGGCTCAGGGGTAGGGGCTTGCTTAGCGTGCTGAGGCCCTGGTTCCACCCAGCAGCTGGGGAGCGGGGATGCCTAGTAACGATGAGCCGTGATCATCGCTGTCTGCGAGGTGGAGGAAACTGAGCGGCTTTCTCACCTCAAGGGTACTGGAAGGGGCAGAGGGGATGGTGCTGGGACGTGTTCAATGACTGGGCAGCGGAGTGCAGCGCGGCGGGCGGGCGCGCTCTCGGGGGCGCGCAAGGGGCCCCGCCCCCTAACGTTGCCCTGGAGACCGCGCGCGTGCGCCGGGCCCTCAACGGCGGGGCCACCTGGCTGCTCGGCGCTCCGGCTGCGGTGTCCTCGCGCCGGCCGTCCTGCGTCCACGTCCTACCTCCTGGACGCTCCGGGCTCGCGGGCCGCCCGAGGCCGCTCCTCTCGGGGCACCGAGGCAGGCCGCGGACTCCAGCGCCGAGCGCGGGGCGTCCCGCGACGTCGGCGAGGTTGCCAGGCGCTTCACCCCGGCCCTCGCGGGGAGGCCCGCACCCTAGCCCTCGGTCGTACCTGAGGAGCGACTGCCGGGGTCGATGTGGCCCTCGGCCGCCGCCACCTCGCAGCTCCCGGAGCAGCCCATGGCGCCCGCGGCCCTGTGGGAGCGCGCGGACCGAGGGACGCCGAGCGGGGCCCGCGCGCCCCCTGCCGGCCGCGGGAGGGAGCGCAGGTGGGCGGGGCCCAGGTGGGCGGGGCGTGAGGGGCGTCCAGAGCCCCGGGCTAGTTAGTGGGTTTTTTTTTTTTTTTTTTGGTCCCCGGGATTCAACCCGGAGGCGCTTAACCACTAAGCCACATCCCTAGCCCTTTTCATTTTTATTTTTTGTTTTGAGACAGGTCTCTTTAAGTTGCTTAGGATCTCGCTAAATTGCTGAGGCTGGCCTTGAACTTGGGATCCTCCTGCCTCAGCCTTCAGAGCCGCTGGGATGGCAGGCATGTGCCACTGCACCCAACTAGTGGATTTTTAAAAAACATTAAAAATGCTTTTTAAAGATGCAGAGTGGAAATAAAAGAATAAAAACATCATCCCAAATCTTATCCTTCACACTATCATTGCTGTGTTTACTATTTCCAGTTTTTTCTGCACTCTGTTGCATGTGTAGCTTTGCACACAGCTTTTCATTGAATAATAGCATTTTCTACTATCACACACTTTTAGCTTTTTCTCTCACCCCAGTCTTTGCCTCTCTTCCAAGGGATGATGCTTTCCTTGTCCATTTTATTCTTACCAATAGACTATTTTTTAGAGCAATTTTAAGCACACAGCAAAAAGACTGTCCTCTTTTAAACAGAAGCTTGTTACCCCACACTCAACACTACCCTTGCCCCTTACCTTATTCTACTTTGTTTTAGGTAACCCCGAGAGCCTTCTATATTCTCTGTCTCCTGCTCCCATTCCTGGGAATGTAAACTCCACCAAAACAGAAACCTTTGTATTATTTTATTTTATTATATCCTAAACACCTAGAATAGTGCCCTGGGAGACTTGGAATTTAATATTGATGGGAAGAAGAGAAGAAAGGAAGAAACATCATTTTAAATTATACTATGATTATGTATCCTATTGTTAAATGTTTAGATTGTTTCTTTTAAAAAAAATCTTGAATAAGATTACAGTGAACACCTTTGTGTTTAGATGTTTAAGAACTTCCTTACACTTTGCCAAATCGTTTTTCCAGAATGGTGGTGCCCATTTGTACTCCCATTAGGAATGAATGATAACTTTTTTTTTTCAACACCAAAACCTATTGTGCCCCATCAGGCACAAAGTAGCTCCTCTTAATCCATGTGGTGCTTGGTTTTTCCTTCCTTCAACTAGGCTCAGGCTTCGCTTTGTTCTGGGGTTACATGGTGTCTGACACAAGCTCCCTGCTTTTGAGGAGCTTCCAACCCAGCTGAGACTTAGTGAACTTGTCTGGTCACCAGATGTGTGGCAATGGTGGCCTTTTGTTTTGATTTGGGTTTGTGATCAAGCTTGTATCCTGCTTTCCCCGGGAGCATCCCAGGGTCAAAATGCTCTTGAAAAATACTGAGTGTTTATTTGCTCAGATACAGAAAACAAATAAAAGCAGAACCAATGCTTTTTAAAAAACAGTGCACAAAGCCAAAGTAAATCTTAATAATAACCTCATCCAGGTGTTTGGTGTCTATTAAGATAGTAACTAGCATAATTAAGCCAGAGATTTTAAAGGTAAAAGCTCCCTCCTCTGTAAGCCAGGTCTACATTTCCTTTGTTCCATTGCAATGATTGTTTCAGAATTTTTTTGTTTTTAACATGTTGATCAATTCGTGCTCAGATTACCATTTTATCTGCAAAATTCCAATTGTGAGACTTTTTCTCTATTTAAAGCATACACTTAACTAACATGATGGCTTTTCTATTCTTTTAAAAACCTAGACAGGGCTGGGGATATAGCTTAGTTGGTAGAGTGCTTGCTTTGCAAGCATCAAAGTCCTGGGTTCAATCCCCAGCACCGCAAGAAAAATAAATAAATAAAAAATAAACACCTAGGCAAAAGTAGCTGAGAGTGACATGTCAGCCTGTCACGGCCAACAATTTCTTGGGCACTTTGGACAATCCAGGCACCCTGCTGAGTCCTGTTTTACAGTGAGCATCTGAGAACTCTGAGGCTCAGTGGGTCAATTGGCCAGAATCACATAGCCTGAATTTAAGTTCAGGTTTCCTGACTTACCAGCTCTGTCCTTAATCATTAACCTCTTTAATCATTATGACATTGCAGTTTAGTAATCCTACACATGAAAATGACTTCCCTGGAAAATTTGAGTTTTAATTCAATTGTACATGATTCGTTTAAAAGGCATCACAAAAGACAGCATCCCTGCCCCACCAAATAATAACTGATGCTCAGTCCTCGTTTGACTTGGCTGGTCTGCAGCGCTTGACCCGTGTGTCATGTGAATGATGGCTTCCAGGGTACCAGCTCTCCCAGATTTCCTCCTATCACCCTGGATGCCTCTTCGCGGCCTCCTTTGCTAGTTCAGCTCCTGAGCCTTTTCCCTCTCTGAGGAAAAAATAAAATGTAAATAAAATAAAAAATAAAATCTGTGTTTGCTCTCTCGGGGAATCCATCCAGTCTCCAAGCTTCAAACACCATTCATCCAGTGGCAACTGCAGATTTGTATCTCCTTCCTTGTACTCAGGGCTCACATGTCCACCTGGCACCACGCACCTTCACTTGACAGCTTAATAAGCCTCTCAGACCTAGAGTGTCCACACTGTCTCCTCTCCAAACCCGCTCGCCCCAGTCTCTCTCATATCCCACGTTGGATTTGTCACCAAATCCTGCCCACTCTACCTCCAAATGATATTTTAAAACAACAACAAAATCTCTCCATCCTTGCTGTAGGAAACAGAGGCTAAAGGAACAAGCTCAACCCACAGGCTGCCATCAGCAGAATCCAGGATGTGCCC
Source organism: Glaucomys volans (assembly GCA_020662805.1). NCBI lineage: Eukaryota > Metazoa > Chordata > Mammalia > Rodentia > Sciuridae > Glaucomys > Glaucomys volans. The sequence goes on along the minus strand of JAJEJO010000446.1, from coordinate 878,558 downwards.
ATTCCATCAAAAGAATGGCGAGCCAAGACAGGAGAAATGGGAGCTCTGGCACATGAGTCTTTGGGGGATGTCAGTGTTTGTCCTCCAAAAGTTCATGCAGTGTCACGTGGAAGGTGATTAGATTACAGGGCTCCACCCTTGTGAATGGATTCCTGCTGTTTTTGTGGAGTGGATCAGGTCTCAGAGGAGTGGATTAGATCCTGTAAGTGTGAGCTGTTATGAAAGAGCAAGCCTAGCCTCTCTCCATTCTCTTGCTTCCTCTCTTACCCTGTGACATCTTTCTTTAGAATGTTCTTCCACTGTGATATAACAACAGGCCTTCACCAGGGGCCAAACAGATGGAGTTTTTCAGTCTCTGAAACTGATTTTTCTTTCTAAAGGATCCAGACTCAGGTGTTTTGTTATGGCAACACAAAGTGCACTAAGATTCTAGAATTGTCAAATTCATAAAGATGGGAAGTGGTGGTTGCCAAGGGCTGGGGATGGGGAAGAGAAATGGGGAGTTATTAGTAGGTACAGGGTTTCAGTTTGGGAAGATGAAAGAGTTGTGGCGAGGGATGGGTGATGGCTGCAGAACAGTGTGCTCAGACTTAATACCACTGAACCATGCACTTTAAGATGCTGAAAATGGTGAATTCTCACATATATTTTACTGCAGCAAATTTAAAAAGGAGAGAGATTTGGGACACCCATAAACTCAATGCAATGCTTTGACTTTGGGTCCTGATTAGAACAAATCAATAAATCAGTTGAACAAATCAATTGTAAAAACATACATATGGAAAAAATTTGAATATTGGTTGGATATTTATAGATTGTCAATGTCTTAATTGTGATTCTATTATTGTAGTAATTTATAAAAAGTTTGTATCTTTTAGAAATACATTCTGAAGCCAGCATGATGGCGCACACCTGAAATCCCAGCAACTCAGGAGGCTGAGGCAGGAGGATTACAAGCTCAAATCCAGCCTCAGCAATTTGACAAGACCCTAAGCAACTTAGTGAGACCCATGTCTACTTAAAATATAAAAAGGGACTGAGGATGTGGCTCACTGGTTAAGCACTCCTGGGTTCAATCCCTAATGCTAAAAAGAAAAAAATACATTCTGAAATAGTTACAACTGAAACCATATATTTAAAAATTTATTTAAAAATAATAATCTTGGCCTGGGGATGTAGCTCAGAGTGCTTGCTAGCATGTGTGAGGCCCTGAGTTCAATCCCCAGTACTACACACACCATCAGAATTGTTTGTTGGGGGCTGGGGATAGAGCTCAGTTGGTAGAGTGCCTACCTCTCAAGCACAAGGCCCTGGGTTCAATCCCCAGCACCGTGATACACACCTGTAATCATAGTGACTTGGGAGCCTGAGGCAGGATGATTGAAAGTTTGAGGCCAGTCTGGGCAACTTAGCAAGATCCTGACTCAAAATAAAATGAAAAGGTCTAGGGATGTAGCTCACTGATAGAGTGCTTGCCTAGCATACCTGAAGCCCTGGGTTCAATCACCAGTACTGAAAAAAAAATTTTTTTGACCTACTGGATGGAGACATAGATGAAAAAGGATTGGCCAAGCGTGGTGGTCAAAGCTGGCCAATGGATGCATGGGATTCACTTCACATTTATATGCCTGAAATTTTCCAAAATAAAAAGGGTTTTAAAGATACACATGTGTATAAAGAGTACCTCTGGCCCTCTCTGTGGTGCCCGTCACCTCTTCCTGGCTCACTGCAAGGCTTGCCTAATGGCCTCCCTGTCTGCCACCCCCTCTTTCTCCCTGCCCCCCCTTCCCAATATGGCAGTGGGTCAGCCTGAGGGATGCTGTTAAAACCTCATGGCAAGCCAGGTGTGGTGGCGCACACCTGTAATCCCAGCACTTGGGAGGCTGAGGCAGGAGGATCCTAAGTTTGAGGCCAGTCTCAGCAACTTAGTGTGGCCCTATGCAACTTAACAAGACCCTGTCTCTAAATAAATACAAAATAGGGCTGGGGATGTGGCTCAGTGGTTGAGTTCAAATCCTCATTAAAAAGAGAGAGAGAGAGAAAGTAAAAGAAACCAGCATAGCCAGGCACAGTGGCCTGTGACCCCAGCATTTCAGAGGTTGAGATAAGAGGATTACCAGTTCAAGGCCAGCTTCAGCAACTTAGGGAGACCCTGTCTCAATATAAAAACAAATAAATAAAGGAAACAGGGTAGGGATGTAGCTCAGTGGTAAAGTGCCCCTGGGTTTAATTCCAAGGAAAGAATGAGAAAGGAAGGAAGGGAGGGAGGGAATGAGGAGGGAGGAAAATAAATGGACCATCAGTTCATCTGAGGACCACTCCACAACTGGAGTTCAGAAACAAAGCCCAGTGTCACAGCACAGGTGGATCTGGCAGAGACGCAGTGCATTTCTGTTTCTACTGGAGGACTGAGGAGTGCCCGGTTCCAGCTCTGTTGGCCTTCTACTAATCGCCCTCCCCGAGAACTCTGGGACCACCATCCCTGGCCAGAGGTTAAGCCTGCCCATCATGTTCTGCTTGTTCTGCCCCCTAAATCTCTCTGAGTCCCTCTCTGTCCCCAGCCTTATCCACCCCTCCGTCCATGCAGCCCTGGGGTCCAGTGTCTTCCCCGCTTCAGTGGCTCCCCTCCCACTCTTCCTCTGCATGGCTTCCGGGTGGCCTCCTGTGACACCTGCCTGTGGGCGCCCCCCTGCCTTCCTCAGCACGCACATTTGACACCTGCTACGGGCTGACAGGTCACTGTGACAGGAGGCAGGACTCCAAAGGAGAAGGAGGCCACAAAGGCTTCCTGCCATCCCAGCGAGTGGGGAGAGGAGAGAGCACCCACAGACGGACTGCAGGTTCCTTACCGCGGCACAAGAGGTGACTTTCTATCCATTCATCTGTGAAGGGCATCTAGGTTGGTTCCACAGTCTAGCTATTGTGAATTGAGCAGCTATGAACATTGATGTGGCTGCATCACTGAGGCAATCTGATTTTAAGTGCTTTGGGTAAAGGCCAAGGAGTGGGATAGCAGGGTCAAATGGTGGATCCATTCCAAGTTTTCTAAGGAATCTCCACACTGCATTCCAGAGTGGCTGCACCAACTTGCACTCCCACCAGCAATGTATGAGTGTACCCTTTTCCCCACATCCTCGCCAACACCTGTTGTTGCTTGTTCTTGATCATAGACATTCTAATTGGGGTGAGATGAAATCTTAGGGTAGTTTTGATTTACATTTCTCTTATTACAACAGATGTTGAACATTTTTTCATATATCTGTTGATTGCTTGTAGATCCTCTTCTGTGAAGTGTCTGCTCATTTCCTTGGCCCATTTATTGATTGGGTTATTAGTGTTCTTGGTGTAAAGTTTTTTGAGTTCTTTATAGATTCTGGAGATTAGTGCTCTATCTGATGTGTGTGTGGCAAAGATTTTCTCCCACTCTGTAGGCTCTCTCTTCACATTGTTGGTTATTTCCTTTGCTGAGAAAAAGCTTTTTAGTTTGATATATCCCAATTATTGATTCCTGTTTTTATTTCTTGTGCTTTGGGAGTCTTGTTAAGGAAGTCTGGTCCTAAGCTGACATGATGAAGATTTGGACCTACTTTTTCTTCTATTAGGTGCAGGGTCTCTGGTCTAATTCCTAGGTCCTTGATCTATTTTGAGTTGAGTTTTGTGCAGGGTAAGAGATAGGTGTTTGGTTACAGTTTGCTGCATGTGGATTTCCAGTTTTCCCAGCACCATTTGTTGAAGAGGCTGTCTTTTCTCCATTGTATGTTTTGGGCACCTTTGTCTAGTATGAGATAACTGTATTTATGTGGGTTTGTCTCTGTGTCCTCTATTCTGTACCATTGAGCTACCTGTCTATTTTGGTACCAATACCATGCTGTTTTTGTTACTATTGCTCTGTAGTATAGTTAAAGATCTGGTATTGTCATACCACCTGCTTCGCTCCTCTTGCTAAGGATTGCTTTAGCTATTCTGGGTCTCTTATTCTTCCAACTGAATTTCATGATTGCTCTATTTCTATGAGGTACATCATTGGGAATTCAATTGGAATTGCATTGAATTTGTATAGTGCTTTTGGAAGTATGGCCATTTTGACAATATTAATTCTGCCTATCCAAGAACATGGGAGATCTTTCCATCTTCTAAGGTTTTCTTTCATTTCTTTCTTTAGTGTTCTGTAGTTCTCATTGTAGAGGTCTTTCACCTCTTTTGTTAGATTGATTCCCAAGGTTTTTTTTTTCTTTTTTTTTGAGGCAGTAACACAGCCACATCAATGTTTATAGCAGCTCAATTCACAATAGCTAGATTGTGGAACCAACCTAGATGTCCTTCAATAGATGAACGGATAAAGAAACTGTGGTGCATATATACACAATAGAATATTATTCAGCCATAAAGAAGAATAAAATTATGGCATTTGCATGTAAATGGATGCAGTTGGAGAATATCACACTAAGTGAAATAAGCAAATCCCAAAAAACCAAAGGCCGAGTGATTTCCCTAATAAGTGGATGATGATACATGGGGGTGGGAGGGAAGCAAGAATGGAGGAAGGATGGGTTGTATAGAGGAAAATGAAGGGTGGGGAGGGGGTGGAGGTAAGTAAAGATAATAGAATGAGACAAACATCATTACCCTATGTACATGTATGATTATGCAAACAGTGTGACTTACTTTGTGTACAACAAGAGAAATGAAAGTTGTACCCCATTTGTGTACAATGAATCCAAATAATTAAAAAAGAGGTGGCTCTGGTCAATCTTTATCTTTCTCTGCTCTCCCCAAAGCGGGGTGCATGGGAGGCCAGATCCCCTATGGGCCTCCTGTCCTGAGCTGGCTTACCTCTGCTCCTCTTTCAACTCGGTTTACTGGGCCAAATGCTTCCAGAATATTCCATCCTCCTTCTATCGTTGCGTTGGGCCACACTGGAGTCACCCCTACAGAGAAGCTCTGGAATGCCTCTGAGAGAGGACTTCAAACGAAAGAAATTAGATGGAAAAAGAACTTGAAGCTGGGTCAGTCCTGGTACATCACGTAAGATTGCAAGAGCTTGTAAAGGACAGGTCTGTACCTGATTTATCTTGGGTCCCCAGCACCTGGCTCAGTGCCTGCAAGAAATAATGTGAACAACCTGTAACAGAACAGCAATCATCCATCATGCCTTTAAAACCATTCTAGTTATTTGGACTTTCTGGTTGAGTTTTGCCCTGGTATTTAGATTTTAAGGCCATTTCCCTAAAATCAAATTCCGATAATATTATAACTTTTTGCATGAGTCACACACAAACTCCAATTTACTTTTATTTTGGTACCAGGGGTTGAGCCCAGGGGTGTTTTACCATGAGCTACATCCCCAGCCCTTTTTATTTTTTATTTTAAGACAGGGTCTCCCTAAGTCGATTAAGGTCTCACTAAGTTGCTGAGGCTGGCCTCAAACCTACGATCCTCCTGCCTCAGCCTCCCGAGTTGCCGGGATTACAGATGTGTGCCACCACACCTGGCTCTGCGTGTTACTTTTTAAATGTGAAAGATAGCATGGGGCCACCTATTTATAGGACCCTTTGTAGTCTCTTCATCCCAGTGAACCAAAGCTGCTGGGCAAGGGAAAGAGGAGCTGAATGCTGACCTCCTTTATTACAGTTGCTGTGCCACATCACCCCTGGTAGATCCTGGGGAGCACATCCCAAGAGGCTACCCCTCCCGACACATTCTGGGATAAGGTTGGCTCCTCGCTGCCTGTCCTGGGGACTGAAGCCCCAGGGTGGAGAGCCAGGTTTTGTTATCAGACAGACCTAATTTTAGTCATGCTTCTGGTCCTCATTAGCTGTGTGACTTTGAGCAAGTTACTGAACTTCTCTGAGCCTCCACCTTCTCTGTAAAATGAGAACTATTCTAATACCTACTTGGTGTGATTGCTGTGAAGATAAAATCAAACACTCAGCTTGGTCTAAAACGTGGTGAGGTTTTTTGCCTCTAAACACAGGCTCCCTGCTGCGTGGTTAATTTATTCTCTAAACTCTGGCCATCCAGATTCAGTACATTTCTCTTTACACACAAAGAGCAAGAAATGGCCGAAGCAGCGTTCTCTCCCAGCGTGGCCTGCCGCCCTCTCTGCGCGTCTCTGAAGCAGCTCCGTCTGGTTGTGATGTTCTCAGCGCTGCCTGGTGTGTCTGATGCAAAGCCCATTTCCTCTGCCATTTGAATCTTTTTCCCCTCAGTGACTCAGAGTTGGTTAAACACATGGTTAGTATTTATTTTTGTTCAAGAATCGTGGGATTTAAAAAAATAATCATATATAAACAATGTAAGAAAATGTTTTTCCAAAAACCCCAAATGATTTTACACTGAAAAGGAAGTTTTTCTCTCACCTGACTCCA
>JAJEJO010000446.1:821728-862918 GCA_020662805.1 Glaucomys volans | reverse complement strand
CTCTCCTCTTCTCTTCTCCTCTCCTCTCCTCTCCTCTCCTCTCCTCTCCTCTTCTCTTCTCTTCTCTTCTCTTCTCTCTCTCTCTCTCTCTCTCCCTCTCTCTCTCTCTCTCTCTCTCTCTCTCCACTCTCTCTCTTTGCTTCCTGGCTGCCATGAACTGAGCTGCTCTCCTCTGCATCCCCTTCCACCATAATGTTCTGCCTCACCCCAGGCCCAGAGCAATGGAGCCAGTCAAACGTGAATTGATCTCTGAGACCATAAGTCAAAATAAAATATACCTTTTCTCTTCTAAGTTGTTTGTGCTAGATATTTTGGTCACAGGGACAAAAAGCTGACTGACACAAAACTATGTGCATTACCTCATTGAGGCCTCATGGCAACCTTGTGAGGTAATTCTTTCCATTTTTCCCCCCTGAGGTAAAATTTCCACACAGTGGAAATGCCCAGATCAATACAATGGTCCAACTCAATTGGCATATGAGGTAATGTTTTATGGAAGGCATTTTTAGTTTCAAATAACAGAAATCTATTTGAAGCAGCTACGGGAAAAAGGGGGGATTATTTAAAAGATATAGATCTATCTCAGGGATCTTCAAATCAAGACTGCAGCTGGGTCCCATGGCCATGGGCAGCTGGTTTTCATGCCACCCTTGACCTGTATGTGGTGTCCCCACATACATTTTGCTGGAAATCAATTCAGTAGCATCATTAATTTATCAAATGGCTCTTGATAGGTAATTAGGAATCAAATAAAATGTAGCGTTCATCCAGCAGAACCTGTGGCTGGAGAGGCACCGAAAACAGCCGCAGGGGAATTCCAGCAAGGGACTGTCCCTAGGTAGGGCTGTTGAGGACTCTGAAGAAAGAAGGACTAAACTATGTAGTGAGGGAACTTCCAGAGTGCTATTCAGCCCACAAGGGATGGTGAGAGACAGGAATTTTCTACAGACATGGTTGGCCACATCAGTAGAGTCTGGGTACAGGGTTTATAAGAAGATTGAAAGGCTTTTGGCTCAGGGCTGGGGCTCATTTATTTTTCTGTTTGGGGAGCACTCCAAACACCTTCCTCGGTGCCTGGGAGAGTTCAAAGCAGGCAGTTGGCTGGCTGGGTCACAGAGTGGTCAAGGAGCTTGTTCTATGCTTCTCAGCCAGGACAGGGGAGGGAAATGGGGCAGACCAGGAGATCCTAGGGGGACATATCCTGTCCTCGACAAGGAGACCGGGCAGAGGATGGATAAGTAAATGGCCAGGTAAGAAAGGAAAGGTGGTGCCGCTTCAGAGCTGGGGCAGGAGTCGGCAGCGGGTTTTCAGAGCAGCTGCATTAGGAAGGAGCTAAGTTCAGACAGGGAGGCGGGCCACCTGCTGCAAGGCTCTGTGGGCTGCATCTGGGAACACAGATTTTACCCGGAGGGCTGGGGAGCCCCTGAAGGTTACTAAGCAAAGGAGGAGCTTCTCCAGGCTGAGGTGTTGTCCCTGATGGGTGGGAGTGCACAATGAATTGGGGTCTTGGGGTGAACTCCTGCAGGCCTGAAACTGGCCTGAGCTGAGTGACTGACAGCCCCGCTGCTGTCAGGACCCGGAACGGAACGTGTTAATAGTGTTGCTCTGCAGCATGGAGCCAAGGCAAGTTTGAAGGCAGTTTATTGACAGCTGTGAGACTGGATTTGCAGCTGGTCTCAGTGAGGCCTGAGGGCTCTGCCACTGGGGTGGTGACATACTAAGGGTATGCCTATGTGACCAGCAGGGAATAAGGGGCCCCAGCCTCTGCTCCATTTTGGACACCTTGATTCCTGATCTAAAAGACAAAGTGCATCCATTCAGCTGTGCAGAAAGAGGAACGTGCAACCTGCCCCTGTCCTTTGTGACATAGTGTTGGCTGCTTCCTGTGCATAGACTGTTGCTCTGTCACATCCTTTCCTGCAACAATGTCACTTTGGGTCCTGTGAGTCCAAACCCTGTCTAGTTACTGCAAGGTGGGAATGACTGGCCCTGTGATATCCCAGTGCCTACTACAGTGTCTGGCACAAAATATGCACTTATTGTAAATATTTGCTGATTAGTTCAGGCTAGAGCCAGTGTGGAGTAGAGAGCTGGGACAGGAGTTCTGACTTCCAGCTTCTTCTGTGTCACATAGACTGCTTGTCAGTGCCTAATCCATGATAGTTGCTCAGTAAACATTTCTCAAATGAGTAAATCAATGAAAGAAGAATTTGGACTTGACAATGATCTTCAGGAGCTACAGAGCCAAAGAAAGGAAGGTGTATGAGTCAGCTTTCTGCTACTATAACAAAATACCTGAGATAATCAACCTAAGGAGGAAAGGTTTCTTCTGGCTCATAGTTTTGGAAAGGTTTCAGTCCATGATCAGGCAGACTCATTGCTTTAGTCTTGTGGCAAGGCAGCCTATTATGGGAGGAGCACATAGTGAAGCCAGCACTTTCCCTCATGGCAGCTGGAAGCAAAAAGAGAGGAAGGGCAGGGTTTATAACTGCCTTTAAGGGCACCCCCCTCCCAGTGATCTAACTTCTTCCCACAGGCACCACCTCTTAGGGGATTTATCACCTCCCAATAGCGCCTCAGTCTGGGGACCAACCTTCAGCACATGGGCCTCTGTGGACATTCAACATACAAACTAAAGCCCTTGGTCTCATGGGCCTTTCTAGATAAGCTGTCCCAAAGTGAGAGGCCTGAAGTGACTTTATTTTCACCCACACTCCTTTATTTCACCCACACTCCTTTCTCTACAGCATTCCAGGGCTTCAGTGACCTTTTTGGAACTGCCAATGACGATGTAAAAGCAGCCTTTGGTACTGGTTTGCTCTTGTCAATCTGCCTCTTTTACAGTTTCCTTTTCCTAAAATGACCCCTAATTTGACATTGCCCTAAAAACCTCTGCATGGAGGAAATTCCACCCCCCAAAACACCCAGTCTTTTGAAGCCCTGTAGATAGAGAGGTCTTAGAGTACCATCATTTCTTGGGCTTCTCTCTTTTTATCTTAAGCACCAACTGAAGGTGTGAGGCCCTTCTCTAGGTCTGTTATTTCTATTCCGTAGCCACAAATTAACTTTTGAACTTAAGATGGGCTTCTTATTTTTATTTTTTTAATTTTTTTTTAGTTGTCGATGGATCTTTATTTTTTTATTTATATGCAGTGTCTAGTATTGAACCCAGTGCCTCACACATGCTAGGCAAGCCCTCTACCACTGAGCTACAGCCCCAGCGCCTTAAGATGGGCTTTGATAGAAGGGTTTAGGAGGAAGTTCATTTTAGGTTTCTCTGGGCATTGCTAAGAATGAACTCAATGGTTCACTGAAATCAGTGGGGAAAATAATGAACTCACCGTGACTTTTTTAAAACTACTTTTTAGTTGTTGATGGACGTTTATTTTATTCATTTATTTATATGTGTGCTGAGAATCAAACCCAGTGCCTCACACATGGTAGGCAAGCGCTCTACCACTGAGCCACAACCCCAGACCACACCCATGACTTTTTAGCACTTAGAAAATGAGCCCTGGGTTTACTAAATCAAGCTGTTTTTTGGCAGGGTTTATTGGTACCAGGGATTGACCCCAGGGGTGCTTAACCACCAAGCCATATCCCCAGTCCTTTTATATATATATATATTTTAGAGACAGGGTCTCACTAAGTTGCTGAGGGCCTCGCTGAGTTGCTGAGGCTGACTTTGAACTGGCAATCCTCCTGCCTCAGCCTCCTGAGCAACTGGGAGTACAGGTGTGTGCCACTGTCTGGCCTAATCCCACCCTTTTTAAGTGGTTATTCAACTAGCTCTGTAACAATAAAGGTAGGCAGTACTGTCAATAATCTAGAGAACTAAAGAAAAAATAAAATCCTTATCTAAAGCAAAGTCACACATTTTAGTATTCACATTTTAAAATGGGTTTGCCTGATTTGGGGAAAGTTTTATATATCTAGATGAGAATGAAGCTGGAAGAAGAAAAAGAAGAGGAGGAGGAGGAGGAGGAGGAAGAAGAAGAAAGAGAAGGAGGAAAACAAAAAGAATGAAGCCACTTTTGAGAAACTGGCCAGAAAAGGGCTAGAGACCCCCAGGTTCCTCACTCAAGATCTGGGCTCAGCTCTGTCGCCTCCCCTAAGCTCTGAAGCAGGCCTTACTGACCCTACCTTAGTGAGTGACCTTCTCTGAGTTAATCTGAGATAAGAATGAAGTATTTTTGTCTTCAGAGTATGGTGGCTGGAGAGTCAGGCACAGTGGCAGAAACTAGACTGAGAACAGAACTGATTAAGTAAAGGAAACTCACCAGGCTTCAGGCACAGCTTGGTCCAGGGGCTCAGGTGATGTCATTAGGTCACAATTCCTCTGTCTGAAACAGGCTTTCTCTACGGGACACCATAACGGCAACCACTGGTAGTCTAAACGTACACCACTAACTTAGAGTCCTCAGAGGAAGACCATATTTCCAAATCCCTTTGGCACAAAAGTCTGAGAGGATTTTAAATGACCTTATTTGAATTGTGTGCCCAGTAGTGAGTCATTCATTTTAAGTTCAAGGGCATAGTGCCCCTTGCTGGGTGGGGAATGCTTAGCTCCACTGGGGTGTGAATATTATCCAACCCACGTAGGGCAAGTTTTCCCACGTAGGGCAAATTTTCCCACAGGGAAGAAGAGACTATTTCTAGAAGAGAGAGGGAATGGTTGGGTAGACAAACCCAACAGATGTTCTCTCATAAAAGACTTTTCAAAACAGTCAATGGAACAGAAAGCAGAAAGAAATAATAAGTCCTAACCCAAGGTGTCAACTAGGGCACAGAATTCATTGTTTCTCTTCTTTTGATTGTCAGCTCCTTCCTTTCCTTCTTCCCTCCTTCATCTCTTCCAACAAGTCTCCTGGTCTGCTGGAGCATCAGTGACCAGGGCTGACTGTCGACTTGGGGCACAAGAGGTACAAACAGCAGGAGCTGGACAGGTTTCCCGAGAAGGTAATTTTGAGTCAGCTCTAAGGATCACCATCCGATTATGAAACACCTTGAATCTCATGCAAAAATGTTTGAACTTGATGGTGCCTCTGGGTTCTGGGGAATAGGAGAGATTTTAAACTCCAGAAATAATTTTTCAAATATTTTCGTGATAATATCTCTGGTGGTGGAGGGAAAGTAGGTTGGGATTGGCAAGAATGCTGGCAAAGAGCCCGATGAGACGGCCAGGAGGAATTCTAGCAAGAAGCAACAAAGTCCACCCGGGGAGTTGCAGAAAGAGGCGTGGGAGTCTAGAGGCAGCCCAGGTAGAATCAACAGGATGGGCCCCTGCAGACGCTCAAGGAAGAACTGATCCACAGGAGTGGTTCCGGGAGAAAGGAGTTTGAAGCAAAGAATGACTGCCCTCCCCTGGCAAATCTTCCACAGCGAATCATCCTTCAGGAGCAGGAGGGCTCACCGGCCCACAGAACAGAAGATTCCTATTGCTGGGAAACAACATCAGTAGTCACTTGTTGCATGAAGGAAGCTTCCATTGCATTCACTTCTCAACAAATTCGTCTTAGGCTCCTGGTAGGTGCCAAATCTTGTACTAGGTGCTAAGTATAAACTGTAGAGTGAAACTCACACGGATTCCTCTTGCCTTCAAACTCTCTATACATGGTATTGAGGGAGATAGAGAACAAACCCAGGTATGTGTAATGAAGACTTACAAACTGTGTTAAGTGTGTGAAGGCAATTATTTGGGGTGCAATGAAAAGAAATGATGGGGAGCTGGGCGTGGTGCTCACCTGTAAACCCAGCGACTCAGGAAGCTGAGGCAGGAGGATCTCAAGTTTAAAGTCAGCCTCAGCAACTTAGTGAGGACCTAAGGGACTCAGCAAAACCCTGTCTCTTAGAAAAAAAAAAAATATATATATATATATAGTCACAATGAGGTTGGGTTCTGAATGGAACTGTTGATATCACCTTTAATCTGGGGAAGGCATTTTTGAGCCAAGCACATTGTCACTAGACACCAAAGACCACTTCGCCTCTGCAACTACCTATATCCCCTTATAAAATATCCAAAAAGTTCACTAATTAATCATAATTCTGCAAGTTGACAGTTTTATTAGCAGGCATCTTATTTCCACTTTTGAAGTCCTATTAAGCTAGTGGATTTTGGTTCGTAGTTCAGTGATTGAGAACCAAAATCACATAGGAATAAATAGAACTAAACTGATTATTTTCAAAATAGTCACATAATCTCATAAGCAAATTCCATACCCTACTGGGAAATATATTATTCTTTTTACTATTTCAACCAACAAAATAGTTGTAAGGAAATAAAAGAGCAATTTATTTTATCTGAAAAAAGGAAGCCATTGTAACTTTCTTTAATAGAGTAAGAAGTAGCAAGAAAAATCCTTTTTTCTAATTCTTCAAAATATTAACACAATATCTTACCTGAAGTCATATAATCTAATACACATCTTGGAATCTATATATAGGAAATTACTTGTTCCCCGGGACATAAGAAACCTACATTTCTTTAATGTTTTCTATACTTTTTTCCCAACCTGAGAATCATTTTCAATTTTCATTACTAAAGACTTGAAGATATTAATCTACTTTCCCATGGCAACAGATTATAAATCATATAGATGGAATAAAATACTGTCCTTTTTGATGCCAATCCCACTCTTTAGCTTCCCTGGCTGAAATAATAACTATTATTGCACAAGTAATGCACGCTCTTAAAAATCCTACTTAGAAAATATGTAGATTTGAAAGGCCCCCCACCTCAGGCCCTGTTGGTTACTTAACTGACATTCATTCCCCACTTCCTTCTTCCTAATAGAACCCAGATTCATTTATTTTATTTATATATGTATTTTTCAATTTCCACCTTCACCTCAACAGCCACGTTTCTGGAGAGGAGGGCACTAGCTTGAGGGGTGGTCCTGATTGATCCATCTCTACGCCAATCATAGTAGCCTCATTTCCCCTTGCTGGCAACAGTGTTAAGTAAGAACACGTGACACATACAGGGAGTCAGTTGGGGCACTTGTTCTTTTTTGTTTTGTTTTGTTTTGTTTTTTTGTGGTGCTGGGGATTGAACCCAGGGCTTTGTGCTTGCGAGGCAGGCACTCTACCAACTGAGCTGTATCCCCAAGGGGCACTTGTTCTTAAAAGTGAAGAATGCCTGCGAGTGTCCTGAGAATGTCTGCTCAGATCCCCAGCTACAGGGACCAGAACTGATTGATGGGGACGTGCCCTACAGAATGTCTCTATCCATGACCATTTATGTTGTGCTCTTTGTCTGCCCCAAAAGACTCAGGGAGAAACTGCTGGAAAAGCCTTCCCTAGATGTCAGACTGTCATGTTCTTTCTTTTCCCAACCCCCAAATGGGGCTATTTTTTAATGCAGGGGAATCACACTTTAAAATGAACACCAGAGGCAATTAAATCAGATCTATTTTATTTGCTTTGTCTTTAAACAATCCACTCTCATTCTCCAAGATTCATCTAAATCCCATTGGAGGGTTGCAGGGGGCATGGTGGGAATCTCCACTCCTGTGTCTGCCATGCGCTTGGCACAGGCATTGATCTCTGCAATCCCAAAAGGGATGTATGGCATGTGGTTTACTGTTTTCCCAGAGAGAGGAAGTTCTAATGGCTTCCACTTGACTTTCCCACCATAATAGCCCTCAATCTACAGGTCAAGGAACCACTGTGGGAAGAACAGTTCCAATTATACATTCTAGAACTGGCAAAGTATCTGCAGGATGGTTTGGGGGGACCCACTGGGTCCACTGTGAGCACAGACTCCCTTGAACATGTGAACTCCATAAAACCCTACTCTGATTGAGCCAGAGTGATGCTTTGGGTTTCCTGGAATCAACATCAGTTCAGAGCCGGTGTCTACAGTCCTCAGTAGATCACATCCTTTCCCCAGTGCTCGGTGCATGAATCAACTTCCTGTCACTGTGAGAAAATATCACAGAGAATCACCTTATAAGGATAAAAGGTTTATTTCGGCTCACAGTTTTAGAGGTTTTAGCCCATGACTAATTGACCCTGTTGCTTTGGGACTATGGTGAGGTGGTATATCATGTCCAGGAGGATGTGGTGAAGGAAGCCCCTTCACCTCATGGTGGTCAGGAGGCAAGAGAGAATGGAACCAGCTGGGGCCCCAAACATCCCCTTCAAGGGCACACTCCTGACAACCTCATTTCTTCCTACCGAGCCCCACCTTTTTCCCCCCAAGTACTTAGAATTGAATCTAAGGCCACTTTACCACTGAACTACATCCCCAGCCATTTTTTATTTTGAGTCAGGGTCTCTCTAAATTGCTTAGGCTGGTCTTGAACTTGCAACCCTCCTGCCTCAGCCTCCTAAGTAGTTGGGATTACAGGTCTGTGGCACTGCCCCTGCCTAGGCCCCACCTTTTAAAGGTTCTACTACCTTCCAACAGTGCCAAAGGTTGGTGAGCAAACTTTCAACACATGGGCATTCATGGGACATTTATCCAAACAATACTGTATATAAATAACCTGTAAATATGTCATAGGTCCCTTTGGAGAAAGTTGGGGAAAAGATAAATAGTATAAATTTCTCCTTCCTCAAGGGGACTCAGCCTCCCCTTCATTCAAGGGGTTCAAGGTCTATGAGCTGCCCCTGGGGATTGATTGAGTGCCATGACTCACTTTTCAAGACTTGTTCCCTTGACCTAGAACTTTTCTGCTTACGCCAATCAAGTAATAATTTAGTAGGCTTCCTATCTGTTTCACTGTGCCAATCAGACTATTCCGATCGCTCCTTTTTAAGATAAGTGCCCACGTGCCTTGTCAATTGCCTCCTCCTGACCCCTTTCGCCCTGGGGAATCCAATTATTCTTGTTCCCTTAGGTTTCCAAAATCAACTTAAAACCCAACTAAAGCAAAGAAATCAGACTTAGGAAGAAGAGAGAACAGACGTTTTATAGAAGACAAGCTCTCCCAGGGCCTGGCCACACAGGAGCAGCCTGAGACGGTGTGCAGACGGGGAGAAGAGCATTCCAGACTCTTCCAACCACTTGCAGCTCCTCTCGCCCTTCCCTCTTCCCTTCCTGGCATCTCCATTCCAGTGTTCTTTGCCACCTTCACATTCTGGTGTGACAGGTTGTGGGGGCCGTAAAAGGTGGTGAGGGGCAGCGCTGTTGGCTTAGCTGCAGAAGCAGGAAGAGGCCTGGCTGCATTGGGGGTGTCTGGGCTCCGACCCTGGACTTCAACTGCGGCGGGACTAGCGGGATGGAGCCCCGACTGCGGCCCTCCAGGCAGGGACAACCCCGCCCCGCCTCTCCGCTCCGCCCACCGCCGCTCTGTCCCCGCCCCCTGCTCCCTCTGGGACCGCCCACCTCTGGCGCCTGCAGCCCCTGCCGCCCGGAGCAAGGTTGGCCTCGGGTTGAGCGTCTGTAAGCAAACGACCACACGACCAGAAAGCCCCCTATCATTAGAGCCCCACAGCCCACGCGCTTTACCTGACGAGGGCCTCGCCTCGCAGAGAAGCGGAGGGGCCCCCCAAAGCCGTGGGTCTGCGGTGGAAAACCCAGCCGATCCCCGCTTCTCTGGGGAGCCGCCTCAGTCCCGGCTGCATTTCCCTGCAACTCAGGGCCTCCGCCTTCAGGCAGCCAACCGCCGGCGCTTTACCGACCTCCAGGCGGCCCGGCTTGGAGCAGCTTGGCCTGGGCAGAGCTTCTGTGGGTTATTATGCCAACATGCAAACAGCACCCGACACATCACGTGAACAGACTCTGCTGGTTGTAAAAATGGAGAAAAGCGAGCCTGAAAGTCAATATTTAAAAAATGGAGCATCTGAGCCGGGCGTGGTGGCGCACGCCTGTAATCCCAGCGGCTCGGGAGGCTGAGGCAGGAGGATCCTGGGTTCAAAGCCAGCCTCAGCACCGGCAAGGCGCTAAGCAACTCAGTGAGACCCTGTCTCTAAATAAAATACAAAATAGGGCTGGCATGTGGCTCAGTGGCCCAGTGCCCCTGAGTTCAATCCCTGGCAATCCCCCCCACCACCAAAAAAAATCAGTATCTAATTCTGAAAGAAAAGTGAACTGTGTCCCGTTTTCAGCACACCACCTTGAGAAGAAATAACTAAAACCAAAATAATAGCAAACAACTCTCCGTGGGTATCACTGGAGAATGCTAAAGAACCAACTCATTATTTTGAAAACTAGTAAATAAAAGGAAGGAATCAACTATCTTATCTTTTCTATACAAACTGTACTTCAGGGTAACCAAATAACTGGTAAGGGACATTTCTTATAACATTCCAACTATTACAAGAAGGAATGATAAAATTAGAATATCGCCATTTTACAACTTTACATGAGCTAATGAATCTAAGCCAGTATCAACAATGCTTGCAAATATTGTTAAAAGAAAGACACCATTTGCTTCCTGATTGAACCTCTGGAGGAAGCTTCCAAATCTAAATTTAAATCAAATATCTAGATAAGACTACCACTGTCATTACAAATTAGCAAAATCCAGGCTATGGTAAACGCCACAGGACTAACAACATGGTTTATTGAGCAAGAAAAATTGGAAATAAGAAGAGAGATGGAAGGGAAAACATGGATTAAAAAGGAACTTAATAGATATATTCATTCACAACATGAACAAACTTTCCCTGGATCCTGATTCAAACAAACTGTAAAATTAGTCCTCTAAACAAGCATGAAAATTTGAATTTTGGCTTAGTATTTGTTGTTATTAAATTTTTATTGTTAATTTATAGTTTTGTGGTTATTTTTCTTACCTTTTAGAAATAAGGGTTGAAATATTTACAAAGAAAATTATATGTTATTTGGGAATATTTTCAAAAATGATCCACAACTGAGGGAGGAGGAAGGGAGTGGGTAGAGATATAGATCAAATAACAGTAAATTGATAATTGTTGAAGCTGAGAGAAAGTACATGGAATTCATTAACCTATTTTGTTTACATCTGAATTTGCTTAAAAATTTTATACAAAATGTTTTAAGAAATTCTCTGAATAGATTTTATAATTTTGCTCCTGGGATTATGTAAGTGTAAGTAACTCATTTAATTTAGCTATGATTTCTTAGATGTCAGTTGATTTTTGATCCAGGCGCTGTGTTACAAACCTGTAATTTCTTTTTCTTTTTTTTTTTTTTTTTTTGGCGGTGCTGAGATTGAACCCAGGGCCTTGTGCTTGATAGGCCAAACCTGTAGTTTCAGTGACTAAAGAGTCGGAGGCAGAAGGATCGCAAGTTCATAGACCAGCCTCAACAACTTAGCGAGACCTTGTCTCAAAATAAAAAATAACAAATAAAATGATTTTTAAAAGGTAGTTAACATTTGAAATTTTCTCCAAGTGAAAAAATAATGACAACAATCAGTGGTCATCTAGTGTGTAGAATGTGCCAAGCACTGTTCTAAGTGTTTTTGCTCATTCAATCCTTTAAACAGCCTGAGGTTACTGATAGAATTATCCACATTTAATATATGGGATTACAAAAGATGAGGAAACCAAAGCTCAGAGAGATTGAATACCTTGGTGGAAGTCACACAGTACAGTCAGGATTTGGACAGGCAATTTGGCTTCATGGTTCATGCAATCTACGTTTCCTAGTGAGTGCCTTTTCACGAATCCTAGATTACACAATTAATGAAGTTGGCATGGTGTTACTGAAAGTGCAGTCCTTGTCCCCAGTGCCAATCCAATACAAGGACAGAGTTTTGAGAAAAAGGAAAAAGTTTTATTGCTTTGCTAGCAAAGGAGAAGCACAGGGGACTCCTGTCCCAGAGGCTGTGATTCTGCCCATCAAGGGGGAACAGGGGTTTTTAAAGAGGAGATTCACAGGCTACATTCCTCATGTTCTCTGTTGGAGCTGTGATTCACTTGTTAATTTGGAGACAGTCATTTCTGAGATCTTCTGGTGCCATCCCCAAGTCTGAATTACTTGTTCTTGTAGTGGGTGTGTGCTCAAGGACAGATAACTCTGCCTAGGATGGGGAAGACAGGTGATCCTGTTTCCCCTGAGATTAGGGAGGGGGAGGAATTAGGAAGGAGGGAGAGAGGAAGAGAAAGAAACATGTCCATTTAAAAAATAAGTTGCAGGGCTGGGGATATGGCTCAGTTGGTAGAGTGCTTGCCTCGCATGCACAAGGCCCTGAGTTCAATCCCCAGCACCACAAAAAAATAAAATAAATCAGTTGCAGTGGCAGAGCAGCAAGGGCTATATTCAAAGCACAAAGTAGACCACTGGTACATTTCCCTGCTGTCAATTTCTACATTCCATTTCTATTGAAAATGAGCAATGATGTCTCCAAGCTGCTTCCTGCTAGGAGAGGCAAAATTGGGGAAGTGACCCAAAGTCCTTGTTCTCTATCAGATGGGGCATGGACAGTGAAGGGCAATCAGCAGTCCAGAGGTCCATGGTGGCAGTTGGCAGGTGACTGGACAAGGCATACACAGGGAAGGGACCGTGCTATGACGATGATAAATAAGACAACAAAGCACTACATTCTTGTAAGCAATTAGCCCAAAAGCAATTAGTATTTCAGCCAGTCTCTGAAAACCATGAGGACAGGAACTTATTGAAGCTTAAGGTGGGATCCAACATGCCACTGATTTGTGAGTGGAGGCCATTTAAGGCTTTAGGAGTGCTAACAGTATTGTTAGAAGTATCCCCTTGAGCTATAGTTAAGATATCTAATGTCATCTGATTTCAGTAAATTAGCTTTCCCATTAGCATTACCTCTATGTTTAGTAGAGGGAATTCCTTTAACTGTGTCATTTTGGGCTCTTTTGATAAAGTTAGCTAGGGTGTGTGTGTGCCACACTGCATCTTTTAGGCCAATCTGAAGGATAAAATCAGGGCTAGATAATCATACCAGTGAAAAACAAGTTTATGGAGGGGGTTAGGAAGGTTTGTAGGTCTAATGAGATCATGATCAAATTGACTCAGGACAAACTGGGACTCTAGAGTCTTTTGTGACAGTTATTATTAGGCATTCCCACCCAAGAACCTTCCTTTATAGCCTCCAGTTTATTTTCATTTAGATTGACGTGAGTATGCATCTTGAATTTTATTTTTAAAAAAAAATTCTTTCCTTTTAATGTCCACATTTGACTGTGCTTTGGTTATCTTCTCCTTCCAGGCATTTAAAATCAAGTTGGTCAGAGTTGACCCTGCTCCTGTCTACCACTGGGGCCAGGTGAGATTCCTCAGAGATCACTCTTGGGAATGTGAGAAGCCTCTTGGTTCCTTCAGCCTTCCTCTACCAGTTGTGCCCTCTGCCAGGATGGGACAGGGTCTGCTGACCATATGTGGCTGCTATACCCAACAAAAATAAGATCATCCAAGCTGATCACGTAAAGCCAAAAGAAGCCTTTTTAGCTGGCCAGCAACAAACACCCTTACACCTAAAAGTGGTGTGCCTGGGAACACCCTGCGTTACTTCCGTTGTTGCCAGCATTTATAGGGAGCAGGGAGGGATTAAGGTGGGGCTATAGGGAGGGGAGGGATTAGGGTGGGACAGACTCTCTCTTTCCTGATGGCACTCGAGAATCTTTTTGGGGAGTATAACATGGCTTTCTTTTGAAGCATCAGGGACATTTCCCTCTCCAATGTCCCTCCTCTTTGCAGAGTATGCGCTGGTTGACTTCCTATTCTCTGGGGTCCTCTCAATCTTCCTGATTGGAAGACTGGGGGACTCACCAGGAGTTGTAGGGCCCTTAGAGGGGTCCTGTCATTCACTGGGTCCTAACTGACCTTAAAGGGTAAGGATTGAAAATATTGGCTGCTTTTTCCTTGGCCCTTTTACTTCCTTGACTTTGGTCTCCAAGTTTTGATTTTAAAGATCCAGCAGGTCAGTTTCACTAGCCTTAAAGTAGGCGTAATGGGTTATAACTTCAATGCCTATAATTCTTCAGTTACCCCGTCTCTGTAATTGGGGTCAGTATTAGTAGAAGTCAGCATTATTTCCTATCTGTCCTGTAGGTGATGGCTTTTTATCTTAAATTAGCTGGTCGTTCTGTTGGAAATAATACTTCTGTAAAATACTAACAGGACACAGTTATAAAATTCTTTTTTTTACCTTTATTTATTTATTTGTTTTTTATGTGGTGCTGAGGATCAAACCCAGTGCCTCACACATGCCAGGCAAGCACTCTACCACTGAGCCACTACCCCAGCCCAACAGTTATAAAGTTTTACAAGGAAAATACAAAATGAACACTATTGTGTCTTTGGTACCTATTTAGCCTCTTCAAAGACCCATATATTTATCAACCCATTTACATACTAGTTTTACTTTTAAAAATCTTATAAACCTAAACACCTTTTATGATTTACCCATTTATTTAAGTTTTGCATTCTATTCCCTGTTTATTTTGAGATCATAGTAATATTTACCAAAAAAAAAATCTATCTTTTGAACACAGCTTTAAAGAAGTTTAATCTTAGCCTACTTCAGAGCCAGCCTAACATGGAGAAGGGTGAGAGGAGAGCTGTAACTCAGGTGATGCTGGCTTCTATGCCTCTTTTTTTTTTTTAAAGTGTCCTTCTACAAAGTTCTCATGTATTGTTTCCCGGATTTACCTGAATATCAGTTAACATTGTAATGTAAAAAATTGCAAGGGGGGCTGGGGATATAGCTCAGTTGGTAGAGTGCTTGCCTTGCAAGCACAAGGCTGTGGGTTCAATCCCCAGCACTGCCAAAAAAAAATTTAAAAAAAGAAAGAAAAAACAGCAACAACAAAAAAACTGCAAGGGCTGCGCCTGTCAACCCAAGGGCAGCTGTCAGAGAGGAGCTCTGCCACGTGGCCCTGCCCTCTCCCCGCGACGCCAGGCAGCAGGCGGGGCTGGGTTTACCCTGCAGTCCCACCCTTGCCTCTGCTACCTACCAGCCTGCGATCCAATCTCAAGGGGCTCCCTCCCTGGAGGTTGAGCGCAGGACACAACTGTGGGGAAAAGCGAAGGGGGATGACAGATCCCCTGCCCCTTCCCTACAGCTAGCTAGTCATTGGTCCATTTATCGGCCTGTCATCACCAGCCATTGGCTGATCCCTAGTCCGCCAAAATTCAGTTTTCAACAATTGGCCCTATCATCGTTTTGCCCACAAAGTCCGAGAGCTTAAAAGAAGCTCCCTGGCCATGTTTCTTCCTTCTTCTTTTTCTTTTTTCCCTTTTCTCTTCAGGGCAGACACTGTTTGCCTAATAAAATCTCTTGAGTGAGTACCGGCGTCCTCAGTGGTTTTTCTGGGCACTTTTCACCCTTCCAACAAAATAACATTACATCTGAAGCATGAATCCCAACAGAAAGGCTAAGAGAGTTCTTAACTTACCTTTTGTGGAAAAAGTTGGAAAATAATTTTAAATCTTCATTTTCAGCCTTTAAACAAATCAGGCTCTCCTTACCTTCCACAAATACTTTTAAATTTCCATCCCAGAGTAAAGAGCGATGCAAAATTTTGTATACAATTTATGGACAACAAGTTACCTTTATCTAGTTATAAAACATCAAATGACATAAGTAAATACCAAAAAATGTTATTTCTATGTAAATCTGAAGGAGACTATTGCTACAGACAAAGTTTGGAGAACACCAACTAAGTTTAACTTATAAAGTACAATTTAGAACCCATAGTGTATGGTGACAATAATCACAAGTCTGCATGGGCTAGTGGTACTAGCAATGATCAAAGGATAGCCTTCTTGGACATTTAGGAAACAGTGTTAATAATCAGAAACAGACTTAGTCAAGCAAACCAATTTAAGCAAGGTCTTCAAATGGCAGTGTGACCCTTCTTTGTCAGATACAATGTATAAAGGAGAGGACTTACTGGTTATCTTGCTGGTAAACCTACATAAACTTTAATTTTACAAACTTCTACATAACACTTTAGACAAGGCTCTGACATAGTTCTCAGATGTACATACTCTAGTCACATAAATATAGAGTGTCAACTATATTGTAATTACCTAAGCAGTTGTTAATTTAACAAGTTATGGGTAATCATTTAAAAGACTTTAAAACACGTACAAACCCTAATCCCTGTAAGACTTTGTTTCCCTAAGTACTAAAACCTAACAGGGACTGGGGTTGTGGCTCAGTGGTAGCATACTTGCCTAGCATGAGTGAGACCCTGGGTTTGATCCTCAGCACCACATAAAAATAAAATAAGGGCCAGGCACAGTAGCACATGCCTGTAATTCCAGCACTTGGGAGGCTGAGGCAGGAGGATTTCAAGTTCAAAGCCAGCCTCAGCAACTTAGTGAGGCCCTAAGCAACTCAGTGAGACCCTGTCTCTAAATAAAATACAAAATAGGGCTGGGGATGTGGCTCAGTGGTGGAGTGCCCCTGGGTTCAATCCCCAGTACCAAAAAATAAAATAAAATAAAAAAATAAAATAAGGGAATTGTGTCCACCTACAAATAAAAATATACATATTTTTAAAAACCCTAACAGACACAAGAAACTAATCTGGATAGATAAGAGCAGATCAATGTTTCAGACTTTGCCTCATATCAGTCCATTAAAATTTGAATAACTTTGAGCTAATTATAGTCAATTTAATCACATACACACACTTTTTGAGATCTACCTTTCATAAACCTTCGACAACTTACTCAGACATTCTATAACTTGTTTACATCTGTGTTTTTGTCCTCTCTTTCATCTTGGACTTCAGCACAAGGATGTTACTTTACCTTTCAAAATACTTTCTCATCCAGAAACATTTCCTTTAACTTCTAATTTTCTGGACTAAAATATGTTTCCACACCTATAAATTTTTCTTTTATCTTTTCTAGTTTCAGACCCTTTCCTAAATTCAAATTTTGAAGATATCTTTGTGAAAGTTATCTGTATATTTAATTCACACAACAAATTTCATCTCAGGAGAGGGTTGGATAATCAGGCATATGCAAAAACTTTGCCTTAATCTTTTTTCTCCCAGGTGGCCTGCAAGGGTTTGCAGCACAGGATATTTTTGAGCCTGATCTGTTTCCCTTAGATTATCACAATGCCATCATCTTTAAGTGAGCTCCCCACTCTCAGTTGTACCCAGAGTCTCCTTTTGGGCCTTTGTCTTTCACCAGGCATATTAGTATTCAGTGGAGGAGGCCCTTTCCAGCCCTTTCTTTAGGTTTTCTTGATAACTCCTCTGCACAGGCTGCCAACAAAGCAAGGGTTAGCCTTAATTTCTCTTCTGGGTGCAGTTGCTTTTCCTTTCCAGGCATTGAGTTGGATGGGATGCTGTCATCGCAAGAATTGCTCTGCCCCAGTGATGGGTATCCTCTGGCCAAATGGAGTGTCCTGTCAGATCTTAGAAGGGGAGACTATTCCTGTCCTCAGGTCATAAACCAATAGTGCTGATCCTTTGCGGCCAGCAGCCTCCACCACCATGGGCAAAGGGGCTGGAAAGCAGGGCAGAGGCTGGGTTCTCTTTGCCCACTTATCTATAGCCCAGACAGCTTTCCTGAATTTTCTCCCCCAGCTTAGGGCTGGTGTCCCTGCCCCACAGTCAGATGGTCTGCTGCTGCCTGGGGCTAGGCTGAGAAAAAGTGCTGGAACTGCCGGCACTGGTTGAAAGGGTTTAAATCTATTTAAAGATTTAAAGACACCCTTTCTTCTGGTGTCCTGCTATCCTTTCACACCAGAGGCAGTGCCTTTTTGCACCCTCAACTTGGTTCCTGACTGTTCAGACTTCTTGTCATGCAACTGCATAAATGCCTGTTCATGCAGAATCTCTTCCATATACTTTACCTCCAACAGGCCAACTCCCACTGCAAGATTATATAATGATCCAGGAAACCACTCAAAGACCAGATTGGGTTACAGTAAAACTTCTTTCTCTTAGACAGGCTTATACCTACGTGTAGCTCATTCAGCCAGGAACTTTCTTTCCAAGAGACTACCTGCAAGATCAAGGTAGTATGGCCCATGTCTTAAAGGACCAGTAACAGATAGACAACCAGAGAGGTTTCCAGAAACCATAATGGACAGATGGAACCTTTAAAACAGACAGACCTGCACATGTAGAATTTCTTCCACTTACTTTACCTCTGACAGACCAACTGCAACTGCAAAATTGTACAAAAAAGAAACACAGAGAGAGAGACAACCAGAACGGATCCCCATAACCATGCATGACAGATGGGAATCTTTAAAATAGATCAGCCAAAATCTTTCCCAAGGCACTACCTATAGAATCAGTGTACTATGGCCCATGTCTTAAAAGGGGCACTAACAGATGCAAACAAAAACACAGATAGACAATCAGAGGGAATTCCCAAACCCAAGGCTAAGAAATAGATGAGAACCTAAAACAGATTAGAAGGGAGTAAAAATAGCTAGGTTCTCTGTGACTCTCACACCAGTGGTGCCAGATGGCCCCACAAAGATGGACCAGATGTTCGCATGAAGAGGAACTAGATGTGTGGAATCAAGGATCTCAGCATGCACGCTGGGGGACTTACCAGATGGCCCAGGGTATCACAGCTTTACTTCTTTCATTTTCCTTTTTCTCAAAGTGGCCCATGATGGAGAAACCCTAATGTTCAGGAAGAGAAGGCAGGAAGTCCCCAAAGCAAAAAGAACTCTGGCAGCTGCTGGGACCATCGCCTCACTCCCTCCCTTTATTCACAGGAATAACTCCTGTTCAACTGAAGCAAACTCACCTGTCTCCTAACTCTCCTGCAGTTGGCTCTCAATAGGTTCACCAGCACCTTGAGTCCTCAGCATCGAAGTGGGATCTGGGCTAGCTAGACCTGCCTAAGAAAGTTGAAGCAGGGGCTGGTTTTGGGTCTCATCTGGGTAGCCAATTTGATACCAAAACCTTGGTCCTCATTCCCAGTGGAAATTCAGTAGAGAAGGCACAGTTTTGAGCAAAAGGAAAAAGGAGTTTTTTTGCTTTGCTAGCAAAGGAGAAGCACAGGGGGCTTCTATTCCAGGGGGGACAGGGGTTTTTAAAGAGGATTCAAAGGCTACGTTCCATGTGCTCCCTGTTGGAGTTGTGATTCACTTGTTAATTTGGAGACAGTCATTTCTGAGATCTTCTGGGGCCATCCCCAAGTCTGAATGACTTGTTTCTGTGGTGGGTGTGTGCTCAGGACAGATAACTCTGTCGAGGAGGGGGAAGATAGGTGATCCCCTAGGTGCCCTAGATTAGGGGGCGGGAGTGGATTAGAGAAAAGAGAGGGAGGGAAAGAAAGAAACATGTCCATTTTTAAAAATAAGTTACTGTGGCAGAGCCTCAAGGGCTATACTCAAAGCATAAAGAGGATCACTGTTATGATATTGTCATATTTTCTACACATTTATGTAATACCTATTGATTTTTCTTTGCATTTTAAAATGATATTTTATTCAAGGGCCCCAATATTTTCATAGGCTCCAGATATTTTGCAAACCCCTGGGTCTCTTGTGCCATGGGACCTAAAGCAGAAAAGAGATGAATTCCCAA
This sequence comes from Glaucomys volans, assembly GCA_020662805.1. Lineage (NCBI taxonomy): Eukaryota > Metazoa > Chordata > Mammalia > Rodentia > Sciuridae > Glaucomys > Glaucomys volans. Next base: position 843,493 of record JAJEJO010000446.1, on the reverse strand, counting down.
CTAACCCTTAAGCCTGATCATTTTTGTCTCTGCCTTCTTACCAAACTTACTGAATTTCTGATCCTTGACATGTCCTGCAGATCTTTAGTTTGTCAACTTTCACTAACTGTAATGCTTAATCTTATTTCAACTTGACTGGGCTAAGGGATGATCAGAGAGCTGGTGAGACATTTCTGGGTGTGTCTGTGAGGGTGTTTCTGAAAGAGATGAGCCTTGGAAATGGTAGACTGAAGAAAGAAAATCTGCCCTCACTAACATGGGCAGGCACCTTTCAGTCAATCGAGGGCCACAACAGCACAACAAAGAGGGGGAGAGGGTGAATTCTTGCTCTTTTCTGGCCTAGGACTGTGGGGGTCCTCTCTACCACGTTCTGTGCTGATGAGAAAAGGGTTAACTGCGGGAGGATGATGTTGGCTATGTTTCTATCTATTAAGCAAAAAGCTTATCTACTCAACAAACACACAAGAGCCAATACTCTTTTTCAATGAGAGGGGGCATGACGGGTCTGGCCATACCAGTTCTGCTCTCTTACAAGAACAACAACTCACCCAACTCTCTTTTATGTATAATACACAGATAAAGGGGGTCAGGACCAGGAGGAGCTTCTTCTGTGATGGACAGGATAGGGTGGAGTCAGGGGAGCCATTCTCTTAGGGGGGAAAATTCCAGAAGGAGACAGGGAGTCACTCCCACACAGGGTCACATGCTTCCCAGCAGTTCCTAGAAGCCAGGCATCTGCGTCCCATGACTCAGCCTAGTCTGATTCTGCTAAATAAGGATGGCTTCCCACATAGGACATCCATCTTCTCTGCCCTCAGGCGGTGGGGTGTGTGCTTAGTTATTGGGCCTTTGGACTCAGACTAAGTCACACCATTGGCTTTCTGGCTCTCCAGCTTGCCAATGGCTCACTGTGGGACTCCTTGGCCTCCGTAATGGCGTGAGCCCGTTTCCACTGTGGATCTCCTTAGACATTTCCCTACAGGTCCCACTGTTCCTGTTTCTCTGGAGAACCCGAACACAGCATCCCTCCTCGCCATCTGTCTGACCCCTTCAGTATATCCACAACACATCTTCTTAAGGGGACCCCAATCCATTTGACTCCTGATTCTCCCTTGAGGGGCTGGTGTCTCTTGACTCACAGGAACTATGTCCTGGCTTTCCCAGGATCCGCCAATTTACAGGGTTAGCGTGTTCCTCCTTTGGTTAGAATTGACAAGATCTGGCCTAGGGAAATTACATGAGATGTGCAGGGTAGTCCCCACCTCAAAGCAACTTTCTTTCTTTCTTTTTCTTTTCTTTTCTTTTTTCTTTCTTTCTTTCTTTCTTTCTTTTTTCTTTCTTTCTTTCTTTCTTTCTTCCTTTTCTTTTCTTTTTTTTTTTTTTTGGTACTGGGGATTGAACCCAGGAGCACTTAACCACATCCTCACCTTTTGTTTTGTTTTGTTTTCAAACAGGTTCTCATTAAGTTGCTTAGGGCCTTGCTCAGTTGCTGAGGCTGGCCTCCAGCTTGTGATCCTCCTGCCTCAGGCTCCCTCCACTGGGATTTCAGGCATGTGCTAGGCTCCAACTTTCTTCCTAACCCCCACTTTAGCAATTTTGTCTATGCCCTGAATGTTTATCAAAAGGTTTATCCAATGGGATTCCTGGATCTAGCTTCTCTTTGGTAACCAACTGGGTGAGGCAACTGTTTAGCCAATGAGCAATGGAAACAATGGAAGGACCCACAAAAGTCCACCCATAAATTGCTTTGAGGCCAGGGGCAGGCAGGTCACATGACCCCAGCCTCCCTCACACTCCTCAGTCTCTTTCTTGTCTATCTTGATTTCCACTGGAGACTGTTTTTTGCATTATTTTGAACATGATTTAACTTGCCCTAAACATTTTCAGTAGGGAAGGAGAGGAGGAGGGAGGCCTTCACCTAGGTGGGAGGCTGCCAGCCGTGAACCCTCCTAAAGGTAACTTTGAACACAGGACAAACATGTGCTCAAAGCTGATGTAATGAGAATTCTGAAATGTACCAAGAAATAAAATGATAAGCATTGAATGACTCAAAGCTCAAAAGGGCAGGACTTTGAACTTCAAAATCAATTTTTTTTCCAAAACATGTGCTTAAAAATCTTCACTGGTAGCAAGCCTGAAGGATCCTGGTTTTTGTGTTTCAAGAATAAGCATATGGTCACCTCCATCCTTCTTCGAAAAAACGAAGTGTTGTTTGAATCACCTCTGTCAGTTCCAGCTCTGTCCCTGTGTCTTGGGAGTTCTCTGGAATTTGAAAGGTGGCCAGTGTAATTCCATCTAGTTCAGGAAATTTTAAGAAGACTCAACTGACATTCAGAGCCAGAAACACAACCTGATATCACTGATTAGGAAAAGCAGAGGGAAATGAAGCTCCACTGCATTTTAGCTTGTGAATGCTGATGTTTCTATTTGCATCATTCAAATTTTTAAAAGGCTGGTACCCAGACGAAGTTCCTTCGGTTGTGATGGAAAATGGTCCAGGTGTGTGCTAGGCCAGGGCTCTTGGAACAGGGGGAGGTGGTGGCAGGGGACAAGTTAAAATGAGGATGAGGCACAGGGGTTTTTGAAGTAGACTGAGCCACCATGCTGCAGAGCCACGAGGGTGCCATGGCTGTGGTCCCTGGAGCTGTGCACCCTGGGGCTCTAGGAGAGCCAGGTGGCTTCACCTTACTAGCCTGGCTGAGTCATGTTCTGGCAGACAGATGAACAGTCCTTTCCCCTGCAATCTCTCTTTCACCGGTTTAATATAACATGTTCAGATTAATGAATTATGAACTATGAATACATATTCCTTATTTATTTATTTATTTATTGGTAGTGGCTATTGAACCCAGGGACACTCAACCACTGCGCTACATCCCCAACCCTTTTAAAAATATTTTATTTAGAGACAGGATCTCGCTGAGTTACTTAGGGCCTAGCTAAATTGCTAAGGTTGGCTTTGAACTTGCAACCCTCCTGCCTTAGCCTCCAAAGCTGCTGGGATTATAGGCACGCACCACCATGCCCACCCTATAGTTCTTATAATGTTATTAGCTTTTTAAAAGCGTGAAAGTAACTCCTATTTATTGTGAGTTTGCATTATGTAATCTGCTAAGTGTTACATGCACGTTTTCTCATTTCAGTCACATAATGACTTTAATGAGGTAGGCATTATTTTCTCCACTCAGAAGCCATGAAAGGAAGCTCAGAGTTTAAGAAATCCTGAAGTCACATGGTAAGAAGGTAGGGGAGCCAAGTCTCAAACTTCCTCTTCATCTCACTCTAGATGCATTGTGACTTGGTTACAGTTTGGATCTGGAATGTCCCCCAAAGCTCCTGTATTGGAAGTATGGTCCCCAGTGCAGCAGGGTTCAGAGGTGGGACTTTAGGCAAAGGTTGGATTATAAGGACTCTGACCTCTGAGTGGATTAATCTAGTTAATGGATTAATCCATCGATAGCTGAATGGACGACTGGGAGGTGGGACCTGGTTGGGGGAAGTGTCACTGGGGGCATGCCTTGCAAGAGTTGACCTTCTCCCCAGCCCCTTCTGTGCTTGCTCTCTCTCCTTCCCAGCTGCCATGAGTCAAATGGCATTCCTCTGCCACATACTTCCACCATGATGTTCTGTCTCACCCCAGGTCCAGAGCAAGGCAGTCCACCAACTACGAACTGAGACCTCTGAAACAGAAACAAAATAAAATCTTCCTCCTCAGAGTTGTTCTTGTCAGGTATTTTGGTCACAGTGACGAAAAGCTGATTAACACAGGCCATAATCTCTCTTATAAAAATCCTACCCAGTCAGAGGGTCTGTATTTCTTGAAGGAAGGTATACAGATGGCCAGGGCAGAGGCATTACAACCTTAGTCATAAGGGAAATGCAAATCAAAACAACAGTAAAATGCCACTTCATACCCACTGAGACAGTTATAATAAAAAACACAGATAATAATGAGTGTCCTCCAGGAGGTGGGGAAATTGGAAACCTTGTACATTTGTAGGAATGTAAAATTCCGCAGCTGCTTTGACAAGTAGTTTAAGCTCATTTAAAAGTCAAACACAGGAGTTACCAATGACCTAGAAATTCCACTCTTAACACTACTCTCAAGAGAAATGGAGTCCCCACATGATCACACAAATCACATATGTTCACACGAAAACTTGTATGCTAATTTTTGTGATTGAATTATTCACAAAAAAATGGGGATGACTCAAATATTTATTGACTGACAAATAAACCAAATTTGGTGTATCCGTACAATGGCATGGTTTCTCAATAAAAATAAATGAGTGCTGGGCGCTGTGGCTGATGCCTGTAATCCCAGCAAGTTGGGAGGCTGAGACAGGAGGATCACAAGTTTGAGGTCAGCCTCTGCAATTTAGTGAGACCCTGTCTCAAAATAAAAAATAAAAAGACCTGTGCATGTGGCTCAGCGGTAAAGTTCTCCTGAGTTCAATCCCTAGTACCAACATAAATAAGTAAAAGAGTGGTGATACATGCTATGACATTGCATGTTGAAAACACTGTGCTAAGTGAAAGAAGCTGGTCACAGAAGACCACAGAGTAAATGATTCCTTTTATGTGCAATGTCTCAAGTAGGCAAATCCACAGTGATAGAAAATAGATTAAAGGTTGCCTAAGGCTTGGCGTTACAGAGAGGAAGAGGATGTACGGCTAATGGGTACTGAGTGTCCCCTGGAGGGTAATAAAAATGTTCTAAAATTGATTGTGATGCTGGTTGTGCAACTTTGTGAACATGCTAAAAAATTAATTGTACACTTAATGGTGAACTGAACACTAAATGGGTGGATTCTATGGGATGTGAATTATCTCATTAAAGTTATTCCATTTTTCTTTTTAATGTGGGCTCTAGAGAGTGTAGAGACAACTGGATCCAGGAATCTGAAGGCTCTCTGGCTTTTATCTCTGCCTCTCTCTACAGCTGGTTTCATGTTTTCCCACAGCAGACTGGCTTCCTTTACTCAATGGTTCCCTGCTTTCCTATCTGGGAATTCCACTTTCAAAAGACTCCCTGTCTTCCCTTGGTTTTGGTGAAGTTCTATGATGGCCTGGCTGGGGATGGACATGCAGCCCTGGCCAGGAGCAAGATCACTTAGCACAAACCTGGCCACCAGGATGCCCTGGTGCATTCCAAGGTGGAGACAGAGGGAAGCAAACTTGGGCTCAGTATGAATTCAATTAATGTAACTTGCAGACACAGGAGGCCACTCACTGCATGGGTGAATAGTGGCTCAGAAGAGTCTTTTCTTTTAGAACAGATTTGGAAAATAATTAGAATAAAAGCTAGCAGTAATGACATTCATTTAAGGCTTCCTGGGTATAAGCATTCTAAACATGACATGCTGACAACAAACCCATGAGGTAGAATTATGATGGCTCCCATTTTACTGATGAGGAGACTGATGCACAGACAGGATGTCACTTACCAGCTTCCAAGAGTAGGCTGGAAGACAAAGGAAGGGAAGTTACCGCTCCAGAGGAGTGTGCAATCCAACTGGAAAGACAAATCACGCACATATGAAACAGAACAACCCGGGGCCATGTCCAGTCCAATCCTGAAAGTCACCAGCAGAGTTCAAGTACCAAAAGAGTTCAGTCAATGAAGAGGGTCCAGTCACTAATTATTCTTTTATCCATGAACTTCTTGCAGTTCTGGACTCTGAGGACATTTAGAATGGTTTCTGCACTGGGGGCACTGGGAGAAAGGGGACTGTAGGAATACTGTGGGAAGGAGCAGGTGTGCCAGCTCTGTATTCAGGAGGAGATGCCAACACAGTGCCTTAGTTGGTTTGGGTTGCTATAGCAAAACTCCATAAAATGTGTCTGTTATAATATTAACAGAAATTTATTTCTTACACTTCCAGTGTCAGTCTGAGATCAGGGTGCTGGCAGATTTGTGTCTGGTAAGGACCCTTTCCTTACTGATGTCACTCTCTTACTGTGTACTCACATGGGGGAAGGCGAAGGCAGCTTGCCAGGGTCTCTTTTACAAGAGCATCGATCCCATTCACAAGGGCAGAATCAACACCCACAGGCCCCTCCCCCAATATCATCTCCATAGCACATAGATGACATCTGTGTAGGCGCCCCAGTGTCCACTGGCCAGTGCATTCCTGTAGCGTAAGGGGATCTGCAAACTAAGCTTGTGCACCAAGATGAGGTCTTACTCTGCCGCCCAGGTTAGACTTGAACTCCTGGGCTCAAATGATCTTCCGCCTCAGTAGCAGGATTATAAAGATGTGTGCCGCCACGCCCGGCTTAACGAAGCTCTATTGGAACATAGCCTCACTTATTCCTTATGTGCTTATAGTCTCTTTCACGCTGCAGCAGCAGAGTTGAGACCACATGATTATTAAGCTTAAAATATTTATTATCTAGCCCTTTTTTGAAGTGTTTTTTAAAGATTTTTTTAAGTTATTAATGGACCTTTTATTTATTTATATGTGGTGCTGAGAATCGAACCTAGTGCCTCACACATGCTAGGCAAGTGCTCTACCACTGAGCCACAACTCCAGTACCTTATCTAACCCTTTATAGAAGAAATTTGATGATCTCTGCTTTTACAGCAAGAACTATATCTTATTTTGCTCTATTGCTCAGTCTCCTGCAGCAAAGATGTTTCCTAAACACAACCAAAAGGGAATTTGTAATAAACAATGAGACGTTGGGAAAATTTCTGGAAACTTTAAAATGTTTTCACTTCTATGATTTCATTTCTCCCCACCCCCTATCAGTTCAGAAAAAAAGAGGGAAAGGTAGCGGAATTATTGGGGGCCTTTGGGAAAATACAATAGACCTGGGAGGGTCCCCATGGCTGGGGAGTACAGGTTAACTTGAGATGCAAAGTAGGTTTTTGTTTGTTTGTTCGTGGTATTGGGATTGAACTCTGGCCCTCAAGCATGTTGGGCAAGCAGTCCACCACTAAGTGACATCTGCAACCCTTTTCATACTTTTTAATTATGAGATAAGGTCTCATTAAGTTGTCCCAGCTGGCCTTGAACTTGGAATCTTTCTGCCTCAACCTCCTGAGTAGCTGAGATTACAGGCATGTGCCACTGTATCTACAAGGTGCAATTCTTTTTTAGTGGGTGGGTATCAGGGATTGAACTCAGGGGCACTTGACCACTGAGCCACATTCCCAGCCCTATTTTGTATTTTATTTAGAGACAGGGTCTCACTGTGTTGCTCAGCACCTCCCTTTTGCTGAGGCTGGCTTTGAACTTGCAAACCTCCTGCCTCAGCCTCCCGAGCCACTGTACATACAGGCATGCGCCACCACACCCAGCAATGCAAAGTAATTCTAATATCCAAAAATTAAATCCTTCATCAAGATTTTAAAAAATCATCCTACTTTAACTGGGCACGGTGACACACGCCTGTAATCCCAGCACTTGGGAGGCTGAGGCAGGAGGATTGCAAGTTCAAAGTCAGCCTCAGCAACTTAGCGAGGCCCTAAGCAACTCAGTGAGACTCTGTCTCTAAATAAAATACAAAATAGGGCTGGGGATGTGGCTCAGTGGTGGAGTTCAATCCCCAGTACCAAAAAAAAAAAAAAAAAAAAAATCATCCTACTTTAATATATTTCTTTAGAAGTATATTTAATTTTCTTTACCAATATAGCATTATCAACTGTTTTAACTGTTTTAATCAGCTTTTTCACAGCTGTGACTGAAAGACCCAACAAGAACAATTTTAGAGGACAAAAAAAGTTTACTTGGGGCTCACAGTTTCAGAGATCCCAGTACACAGACAGCCATCTCCATTCTTTGGAGTTCAAGGTGAGGCAGACCATCATGGCAGAAGAGCATAGCAGAGGGAAGTAGCTCACATGATGATCAGAAAGCAGAGACTCTACTTGCCAGATACAAAATATAAACCCCAAAGGCACGCCCCCAATGACCCACCTCCTCCAGCCACACCCTACCCACCTAGAGTTACCACTCAATCCCATGAGAGGATTAATTCACTGATTGGGTTAAGACTCTCATAACCCAATCCTTTCTCCTCTAAACCTTCTTGCATTGTCTCACACCTGAGCTTTTGGGGGACACCATATCTAAACCTTAACACCAACCAACTTCACCTAATTGCCATTAATAGAATAAACCACCCAAGGAGAGCAGAATGCACATTCTTTTCAAGTACACATAGAACATCTACCATGACAGACCTTATTTTGGGCCATGAAACAAGTCTCAACAAATTTAAAAGGATAAGTTCTACAAAATATGCTCTCTGAACACAATGGAATAAAAGCAGCACTCACCATCAATATTTGGAAACCAAACAAAACACCATTAAATAATGCTTGGATTGACCAATAAAAAGGGAAATAAAAGTATTTTGAATTGAGTGAAAATGAAAATCTAACACATTAAAGTCTGTAAGATACTGCTAAAGCAGCGCTTAGAAGGAAATATAAAGTAATTAATATTAGGAAATAAAGTTTTCAAATCCATACCTCAGTTTTCATCCTAAGAAATAAAAAAAGAAGAGCAAATTAAACCCCAAGTAAGTAGAAGAAAGAAAACTATAAACATCTGAGCCCAAATTGATAAACTCTAAAACAGAAAAGCAATAGAGTAAGATCAGTGAAACAAAAAGCTGATTCATTGAGAAGATCGAGAGCATTAACAAGTCTCCAGCTGAGTGATCCAGAAGAAGACCCATAATGGATAGTAAGGGGATTCTTTGTATCTTTGGTGTAAAGCTTTGTAAGTTCTTTATTCAACATATCTAGTAATTAGAGAAATGCAAATTAAAACAACTCTAAGATTTCATCTTACTCCAATTAGAATGGCTATTATCAAGAACACAATAATACATGTTGTGTGGCTGTGGGGAAAAAGGCACACTCATACATTGCTGGTGGAGTTGCAAATTGATACAGCCACTCTGGAAAGCAGTGTGGAGATTCCTCAGAAAACTTGGAATGGACCCACCTTTTGACCCAGTTATCCCACTCCTCGGTGTATACCCGAAGGACTTAAAATCAGCATACTATAGTGACACAGCCACTCATCAATGTTTATAGCAGCTCAATTCACAATAGCTAGATTGTGGAACCAACCTAGATGCCCTTCAACAAATGAATGGATAAAGAAGCTGTGGTATATATACACAATGGAATACTACTCAACCATAAAGAAGAATAATATTATGGCATTTGCAGATAAATGGCTGGAATTGGAGAATATTATGCTAAGTAAAATAAGCCAATCCTCAAAAAACAAAGGCCGAATGTTTTCCCTTTAAGTGGATGATGATATAGAGTCGGGTTGGGGAGTTGTGGGGTGAGAGAAGAATGGAGGAACTTTAGATTACAAAGAGGGAAATGAGAGGGGGAGGGGGCGGTGGTGTGAAAAATGGTGGAATGAGACAGATATCATTACCCTATGTACATGTATGATTACATAAATGGTATGAATCTACATTGCACACAACCATAGAAATGAAAAGTTGTACCCCATTTGTGTACAATGAATCAAAATGAAGTCTGTAAAAATTTAAAAAATAAATTTAAAAAAACTTGTTTTGATAATCAAGTTAAAAAAAATAGTAAGGGGAACAGAGGTGACATTACTACAGACTCTACAGTATGAAAAGGAAAAATAGGCAATGTCATAAACAACTTCATGCCAACAAGTTCTACAACTCAGACAAACCAGACAAATTCCTTGAAAGTACAAACTACTGAAATTCACTAAAGAGAAAATATATAACCCAAATAGCCTTACATCAAATATAAAAATTGAATTTCTGGTGAGAACTCGTCCTCCGTCCCCTCCCACAAAAGCAAAAACCTTATGTACAGATGGCTTCATTAGTGAATTCTACTAAACATTTAAGAAAGAAATAGTATCAATTTTGTTAGCACAAAAAGACTGGGACCAACACAAACCTCATGAATCATCTCGGCTGTTCATTCAGGAACAAAGTTTCACAGGAGAACAGGGATGCAGGGATGAAATGGTGCTGGTGGACCCACTTTTCTGGTGGAAAATGAGCCCCTTAACAAAGAAAGGAACTGGATTTATGTTATTTTGAGGGGTGGTCTAGTGAACATGTAAGTTTTCTTGGGCACTCAGGAGTTTGAACTTTTTGGGTCAGGCGTCTGTGGGCAGTTCTGGAGAGGATTTACTTTGGAGGAGATTAACGTCTCCTAGAGACTCTTACTTTAGGGGTGATAAAACACCTCCTCCCCGTCTGCAGCTGGCTGTCTTGGGAGATGAAGGCTGTCAGTGCATGGTCTTCTTGTACACTCCCTTTTCCCAGGTTACATTATTGTGGGAATTTTTTCACTTTCCATATCTATTAAATTCTACACAACTCTTCCAGAAAATCCAAGAGGCAACTACTTCTTTTCTTAAAAAAGAAATTTTTATTAGCTCTTGATGAACCTTTATTTATTTGTATGCAGTGCTGAGAATCAAACCCAGTTCCTCACACATGCTAGGCAAGCACTCTACCACTGAGCCACAATCCCACCCCAAAGAGGCAACTACTTCTTAACTCATTCCATTGGACCCAACTTTATCCTGACACCAAAACCAAAGAAAACCGCAGGCCAATTTCTCCCATTGGTAAATACCAAAATTCTAAACAAAACTTCAGCAAATCAAATTCAATGATAAATAAAAACAACTATCCAGGCCTGGTGGTACACACCTGTGATGCCAGCTACTTAGGAGACTAAGGCAGGAGGATCACAAGTTCAAGGCCAGCCTCGGTAACTGAGACCCTGTCCCAAAGTAAATATTAAAAGGGTTGGGATGTAGTTAAGTGGTAGAGCAAACACCCCTGTGTTCTATCCTCAATACCAAAAAATAAAGTAGAAATGTTTCTCAAATTCATACAGAAATACCAAGGACACAGACTCTTCAAGACAATTTTGAGGAAGAACAAAGTTGGAATACTGGCATTGCCTCACTTGAAGATGTATTTTAAAGCTACGTTAATGAAGACAGTGGGATATTGGTGTAAAGATAGATACTAATATAACAATGGAATAAAATAGAGTCCAGAAATAACTCAGATATGTAAGAATAACTGATTTTTCACTTTATCAATGTCACTTCCAAGATTAGGCCTTAAAAGTCTCTGAGGCTTCCATTTTGATCATTTTATCTTGTGCCAACGGCCATGTCACAAGCACCCCTGCAGAAAGGCCCTGTGTCCAGCTCTCAGGCCTCTCGCCAATAGCACACACACAGGTTTGTGTATTAGGCAGCTATTTTTTTTTTTGTCACTATAACAAATAGTGATCAACTTAATAAGAGAACAAGGTTTATTTTGGCTCAGTTTCAGAGATGAAAGTCCACGATGACTGGAATGGACACATCACTCTTACGTCTCTGGTCGGCAGGGTGTGGGAACCAAGGGGGAACACACTAATGGCATGAGAGCTTGGCAGAGCAAAACTGCTTATTACCTCATGGCTGCTGGGAAGCAAAGACAGAAAGAGGAAGAGACTATGACCCATAATCCCCTTCAAGGGCACAGCCCCAGTGATCTCAAACCTCCCACTAGAATTTCTATCACCTCCCAATGGCGCCATCTTGGAACTAAGCCGTTAACACATGGACCTTTAAGGGGCCACACCATACCAGCTTGGAAGTGAACTCCTCGCCCTCACTCAAGCCTTCAAATCACTGCCTGCCTGGCCAACACCTTGACCACCTCATGAGAGACTTGGAGACAGAACCTCCTGCAAAGCCATTACCAATTCCTGCCCTCACAACTGCATGTGAACATAGACTTTTGCTGTTTGAGACACTATGTTTTGGGGGTAATTGTTATGGTTTTGATGGGGTGTCCCCCAAAAGCTCACATGTGAGATAATGCAAGAAGGTTCGGAGGAGAAATGATTGTGCCATAGTCTTAACCTAATCAGTGAATTGATCCCTCATGGGATTAAAGGAGTGGTTATTGGAGGCAGGTGGGGTGTGGCTGGAGGAAGTGGTTCATTGGTGGCAGAACCATGGGGTATTTATTTGTATCTGGCAAGTGGAGACCTCTCTCTCTGCTTTCTGATCACCATGTGAGCTGCTTCCCTCTGCCACTCTCTTCTGCCATGATGTTCTGCCCCACCTCGAGCCTCAAGGAATGGAGCTGGCCTTCTATGGACTAAGACCTCTGAAACCACGAGCTCTCAAATAAACTTTTCGTCCTTTAAAATTATTCTGGTCAGATCTTTTAGTCACAGCAGTAAAAAAGCTGACTAAAACAGTAATTCTCTATACTCAATTGATAAATGATATAAGGACGATTTACAAAAATGTGACCAGAGTTTAGAAAATCCCATAGAAGGTAGTATAGGCTTCCCCTGCCATGTCTGGTTAGCAGGAAAACACTAGCATCCTAGGTGTGAAGGAGAGGGAGGGAATCCGTTCAGAACCTATGGGGAACTGCTGAATGGAAGTTTGCAGCGACCCAAGAAAGCAGCCAGGGAAGCGAACACCTTGACCTCACTTTCTTCTCACTTTCAACCTCCCATGGGTACCTGTCCTGTTCTGCAAGCTCAGGAGTAGGGTTTGAGTTCCACAGCTGGCAGAAGATGGCAGAAACAGGACTGGGCAGAGGTGAACGTGTGCTTCAGGGAGTAGGAGGCAGAGGTGAGATTGGTGTTCTGGGTTAAGCACATGGAAAGTCAAAAATGAGAGAAAAATGAAGATGAGCAGCAAGGTAGGAGCAGGGAAGGCAGGTGGGGAACAAGCTGTACCACTGATTAGATCATGATGAGCTTGCTCACCAAGTGCCAGAATGTTCTCTGATAGGCAGAATCAAGGGGTATTCTACTTGGAAGGTTTTTTGGTGTAGAAATGACTCCCAACTTCTTTTGTTCTAAACATTTCCCTAGACCAGAGGTCAGCAAACTTTCTTAAAGGAACAGATGGTATTTGCAACTTTGCATCATGGCTACTCTGCAGGAAAGACACACAGACAGTACAAAAATGGATGGTGTGGCCATGTTCCCAGAGAACTTCATTTACAGAAGTAGGCAGCAGGCCTGCAGACCATAGTTTGCCAACCCCTTAAGAATTTCATAATTGTGTCTTCAGATAGACTGTTGAGATATATACAAGTTCTTGAATGGACTTTTTCCCAGGCCAGGCTCCTGATAAACAAGCCTCTTTCAGAATACCGGGAACAAATGAGTCAGTAGATCCTCCTGTCATTTCTGTAGACGTCTTAGAATGAATGCGAGTGGCTGACTAACCACTAACAGGGGATATGGAGTAGGAATTGCCAGTTCCAACATTCTGATTTCAAATATTTTCCTGAAGGTATGTTAGGTTCACACCAGGAACGTATTCTAGTTCTGGCAAAAGATCCATTCTGTCCCAAGTCCGAGATATCAGATTTGTCCACTGTCCTATTTATAGGATGGCTATTTCTGTTCTTAATGATAATAAAGGATATAGTGGGCTGGGGTTGTAGCTCAGTGGTAGAACGCTTGCCTAGCATGCATGAGGCCCTGGGTTCGATTCTCAGCACCACATACAAATAAATAAAATAAAAAGGTCCATCACCACATATACACACACACACACACACATACATACACACACTCATATGTTTATATATACACATAATAAATGATTTATGTAAAAATATATATAATGATAATAAAGGACATATAAGCTCTAGGTTATGATTTTCAACCTATTTTAATGTAGTTGTGTCCATTTCATTGAAATATTTGCAGAATTGAAAACTTGAGACATAATGGGTTAAGCTTTGAAGTCAGAATGACCTGAGTTCAAAACCTGTCACTTACTAGCTGGTTTACTGAGTCAGTTTTCTCTCCTGTAAAATGGAGATGTTACTTAGAGATTACATACCTATTCTTAGTAGAAGGGATAACACACTCAAAACTCTTTTTTTTTTTTTTTTTTTCAGTGCTGGGGATTGAACCCAGGGCCTTGTGCTTGCAAGGCAAGCACGCTACCAACTGAGCCATATCCCCAGCCCCTCAAAACTCTTTTGCTCTGCTCTATTATCCTCTTGAAAACTATTGGTTCTTAAAGTTTGTCCTCAAATTGCAGGGTTTTTATTTGGCTTTTCTAAATGCTTCTCAGGCAAATCCAACACAGATACCAGACAATTTCCATATTCGCTGGGACTCTGATTGCCAGCAACAGAAACTGAATTCAAACTAGAAAAAAAGAAACACAGGAGTGAGTGGCTAGATACTGGAGCAGTTCTCAGACTTGAGATTCAACAGTGCAACCTCAGGAAATCAGTGACCAGAGGAGCTACACTCCCCTTCCTAAGGGATAAGTATTTTCTATATATCAAGGGAGGTGCCAGTAGAGAATTCTGGGGCACATCTTGGCTTCACCACCCAAGAGGAAAGAAAACCGCTGCCCTTTGCTTCTTCTAGATCTAGATTTTAAAACCTCAGGTAAGGGTCTCATTTGGCCTGATGTGGGTCACATGCCCACTTCTCAAGGCAATCTCCACAGCTGGGGACAGCGAGGTACTGTGGCGAAGTGTGTGTCAGGAATCCACATAATATGACTGCCTGTACCCACTAGGGATGTGTGGTTGGAGTGGGGAGTGGGGCAGGGGAAGAACTGCCCCTTTGTAACCAAATAACAAATAGGGAGAGGTTCTCAGCAGAGGGATTGAGTTTATGCAGGAAAACCAGGGCCAGGAAAACACACACACACACACACACACACACACACACACAGGGCCACACCACAGTTAAAGAGGCTGAGGCAAGGGAAAGTTTTAAAAGGCAAATTAGGGGGAATTGCATAAGATAATTGGAAACAACCCTTGGCCATAAGGGTTAATAGCAAGGGTGACGTCAGCCCAAAGCCAAGCAGATGCCCGCTGGCTGTCCTTGGAGAGGTGGTTTCTCTGTGGGAATGCAGTGGCCTTCAGGCAAGGCTGTGGTTCTGGCGGAGTGTTTCCTAATCGTTACTCTTCCTGGGCAATCACCAGCGAGAGCTGTTCCTTCACAACCTCTGGGTTTCATTTATTTGTTTTTTCGTTAGGGTTGAATCAAGAGACTCTGTTTTGATTGTGATAACTTTGATACCACTAAAGGAGAGTGACTTCTCCTAAGGAAGTGGGGACAGATGTGCTGGGCAGACAGGTGTGTGCTATGCTCATGGGAGATGTGTACTCTACCACGAAATTGACAGGACACTTGTTTTACAGGTGGCTGCCAAAATTACAACACCAAGATCCTTCAAGTGATCTTGGGACAAACATGTCCACTGACTTCTGCTCCGGTTGTTGGGGACGGTCGGGGCCATCGTCAGAGAAGAGGGCAGAGAAGAGGCCATCTGGAGTCAATTTATTGGAAAGTGTACAGTGGGGATTCTAGTAGTTTCCCAAATGCTCGGGTCAGACCTGTAAAAGCTCTGTCTAGTGCCAAGAAATGCACTTTTCTTGCAAATTTTCATTTGAACAAATGAAAATTCTGAACATACAAAGTTCAGTTCCTAAGCATCTCCCTTTTGTGAACTCCTCTAGTTGTGTGGCTCAAGCGCTGTGTCCTTCTTTTGTTCTTCTTTTTCCCTTTACTTCCTAATTATAATATATATTTATTTATATTATGATCATACATGTATTATGTGTACTATATGATTTTTCCTTGACTCTCCAACTACAGCTGGTGACTGTTCGCCTTGCCTAGCACCTGAGAGGCGCTTGTGCAATGGATCAGATAGAAGGAGGCCAGCAGGCTGCACCTCAACAGGGGAAGGAAATGAACTTCCCCTTTGTGCTCTTCCATCTGCAGCTGTTCTCCACATGGGGTTCAAAGGGCTGTGTTACTCAGGAGTTGAACTTCAACTGACAGAAAACAAAAGCAATCTAGTAGAAGCTTAGACAAAACGTTTAGCCAGAGACTTGAACGCCACTGAGGCTCTGCTCCGTTTCTCTCTCTGCATCCCTTTGTGTGTTAGCTTTGCCCACAGGGCAGGTGGTGAGTTGGCATCAGGCATCAGGCTGGCTCCACCCAGCTTGGACACCACACACTGATACTTGTTCTTCTTGGTGTCAGGTTCACAAATCCTGGGTCAGGGTTCTGGCCTAATTTGGGTTAAGCCTGGATCAATGGCTGTGTTCAGAGGGCAGTAGAGGACTATATCCTGGCTTGAGTCAAAACCTAATCCTGAACCAATTACCAGGGGCCAAAGGGGCAGGATCTATAAACTTAAGGCAATTTGCCTCCAATAGAACCTTACGGATAGAGCAGGGGGAAAGGCACATTTCTTCATCCATTTTGTGTTACCATAATGAAACACCTGAGGCTGGGAACTTTCTAAAGAAAAGAGGTATATATAGCTTATAGTTGTGAAAATTCAGAGCATGGTCTGGCATCTGCTTAGCTCTGGTGAGGACCCCTGGTGGCTCTGGTGGCAGATGGTGTCATAGTGCCAGGAACATGTGCAGAAGTCACATGATGGGAAAGGAAGTAAGAGACCAAGGAGGGGTTAGCTCACTCTTTTTATTAGAACCCACTCCCACTCCCACAGGAACGAATGCATTTCTACCAGACCTGACCTGCTCCTAAGAGACCATTCATCAGTGTGGAGACCCTATCTATCCATTCATGATGAATATTAACCCATTTGTGAGTGTGGAGCCCCTATGATCTAATGACCTTCCACTAAGCCTCACCTCTTAAAGGATCTGGTGCCCCACTGGGACCAAGTCCCTAGGACAAGAACCTCAGGCAGGACAAACCACAGCAGGGGAGAAGCCAGTTCTGAATGAAAACAAACAAACCAACAGAAAAAAAAAACCCAACCAGGCCCCCTCGGGGTTTACTGTCCTTGCACTGGTGACGCTGAGCACACACAGTAGCAAAGTAAGAAACATAAAGCTGGATTTCCTGAAGGAGGTCCAAGGCTGGCATCGGTTTGGAAGGTAAGGACATCCCTGCCTGTTTCCCTGCTGTGACAGCTGGGTGGGGGAAGGGCATTCTTGGGATGGATTGAGGTTGGGCTGATATCAGCAGCCACAACTCAGATCTGTCTGCAGAGATCAGGCAGGAAACAGAAATGTCCCTGGTAGAAGCCAGCAGTTAGTTGGTGGGGACTGGAGTAGATGAAAGAAGCCAAGGTCCCCCAAAGATATCTAAATTCCTTTTCTCCACCCTGTGTCAGTCAGCTTCTTCACTGCAATTACAAAAGACCCAACCAGAACAATTGTAGAGGAGGAAAAGTTTGCTTGGGGGCTCACAGTTTCAGAGGTCACAGTTCACAGACAGCAGGCTCTATTCCTTGGGGCTCAAGTTGAGGTTGAACATCCTGGCAGAAGAGTGTGGCGGAGGGAAGCCACTTATGTGATGATCAGGAAGAAGAAGAGAGAGAGAGATAGAGAGAGAGAGAGAGAGAGAGAGAGAGAGAGAGAGAGAGAAAGCCTCCACTTTCTCCACCAAATACAAAATATATACCCCAAAGCCATGCCCCCAATGACCTACCTCCTCCAGCCACACCCTACCTGCCTTTAATTACCACTCAGCTAATCCCACTAGGGGATTAATTCACTGATTGAATTAAGGCTCTCATAACCCAAGCATTTCTCCTCCAAACCTTCTTGCATTGTTTCACACATGAGCTTTTGGGGGACACATCACATCCAAACCATAACACCCCCTAAACTTGCGTAGGTGAGATAACAATGAGATCACGCTGGTTGGGTAGGAACTGGTAGCCTTTCGGCAAGATCATCTCAAGAATTTCTCAAGCCAGGCGCGGTGGCGCACGCCTGTAATCCCAGCATTGGGGAGGCTGAGGCAGGAGGATCGAGAGTTCAAAGACAGCCTCAGCAACTTAGGGAGGCCCTAAGCAACTCAGTGAGACCCTGTCTCTAAATAAAATACAAAATAGGGCTGGGGATGTGGCTCAGTGACTGAGTGCCCCTGAGTTCAATCCCCAGTACCAAAAAAAAAAAAAAAAAGAATTTCTCAGCCATTCTGCAGATGTTTCTGTGTCTTCAATTATAGGGAAACAAAAGTGGGAGGAGCCTTTCCAGCCAGGAAGACCCCATTTCAAGCGGGTAATTAAGGCAGGGTTGTGCCAGCTTGCGAGCAGCAGTTTGCAGAGGAACTTTACATGACACTGCAGAGAACTCAGGGACTCCTCATGCTAGACTCACAAAGTAAGTCATATACTTGGAGTGTGTGCTTATAGTTTTCCACCCTTCAGTTGGGTCCTTAATGAGTTCCAACAGGGTTGAGGCAAGCATACTGGTGGAATGGTCTCTGACCCAGGCAGCGGAAGTGGCAAGGGTCCTGGACACAGAGGGGAGTGACTGACACAGAGCTGACTTTGTCCAGGTGGTCTGTTGAAGGTGGTGGTGGGGGGAGCAGAGGTCACTCATTCATTTGGTAAATTTTCATTCAGCTTTGAGCCAGGCAAAGAGAGATGCAGCCATTTAAAAAGCCACATATGGTCTGGATCAACACAATTTACATTTCAAAGGGAGGTGTGCATTAGTGAAAGAGATGGATGTGATTAAAGGCCTATCTTGGGGATCAAGGAAGGCTTCCTGGAGAAGGTACTCTCTGAGCTAAATTCTGAAGGACTTGTCAGCGTCAGTCAAGCGAATGGCAGGGGACAAGGAGATGGCCCAGGTTGGACTGTCTGCTTATGCAAACCAAGAACCCGCTTAGAGCAAAGCAGGGAGTCTCTGAAAATGAGGGGAAATTCCTAAAAAAAAGACTTCGATATTGAAAAACATATCAAAGTGCCCATAATGCAGAAAGTTGAAACTTTGCAGGAATTTCATTCACACACTTCACAATGAAGTGTGCTTTTCATTTCAAACTACAAGTGGAGACACATATCAGAATCTCTTCAATGTAGGACCACTTGACATTCTCAGGAGCTGTCCTGGTCCCAGAGGTGGGAGGCATGTCCGTGGCCTCAGTTTCCTCCCCTTCACCTCCCTCAGCAGTCCCTCCCCCGCAGGCTCAGCCTGCCTTAGCTCCCCTCCCTTGCAGGGCCATTCCCTAGAGTCCTTATTAAAATTTACTGCCCTTCTGTTCCTTCCCTTGAGCACCCCTAATCCACAGTGTTAATTATCACAGGGTATATAAATTACTTCCATAACTGGTTAAACTAGAGAGCCATTACTAGATGGCATCATTCCACTGGAGTAGAAAAATATTAATAACTGTTGCACTTCCCAAGTTCTCACAGCTATTCTTAGTTTTGGTTTCTGTTTCAGTCATCCTCATCTCAATAACTGTAACAATAACAACAATAGCCATAATAATGGCCAACAAGCTGGGCTGTTTTGCAGTGTGCTGAGTGAGCTCTTCTCAACTCTTTATAACAACTCCTGCTTTCCAACCACCCTGACTTAGGCTGTTACTTGCAATGAATCAGGAAGGTCAGGGATTCACAGGTAAAGAAATGAAGACGCAGAGATTAGCCCCAGGGTCACTCTGTTGGTAGTTGGTCACACCTGGGTTATAAACCAAACTCTCTAGTCCAGAGCCCATTCCACCATCCACTCAAGTTACCCAGGCCAATTTCCTAAGAATAAACCTTATCTTTTTCAATATTCCCTTTCCGTACCAAAATGCTCTATCCCTAAAACGTATTGCCACTCTACCCACCGCTCTATCTTTCCATCTCCATCGCTACCACTGATAGGGGTTGAATGGGTCCCCCAAAGTTCAGGTGCTGAAATTAAATCCAAATGCAACAATGACAAAAGGTGGAACTTTTAAGACGTGACTAGGTCATGGGGGCTCTGACTTTATGAATGGCTTACTGTGGTTATCTGGAAAGTGGATCTGTTATAAAAGTGTCTGGCCTCCTCTTGTGTGTGCTTACACTTTCTCACCCTCCATTTGCCCTTCCACCATGGGATGATACAGAAAGAGGGCCCATACCAGATGCCCCTTGATTTTGGATTTCCCAGCTCCCAGAACCATGAGGCAATAAATTTCTGTTCATTATGAATCACCCAGTCTCAGGTATTCTGTTAAATCAGATGAAAATAATCACCATAGAAGAAACCACCATGAGACCTCTTCAAGAAATAAGTTGTGACCAGGCATGGTGGCATGCAGGTAATCCCAGTAACTAAGGAGGTTGAGACAGGGAGATTGCAAGTTCAAAGTCAGTCTCAGCAACTTAGTGAGAACCTGTCTCAAAATAAAAAATAAAATGGGCTGGGATGTGGCTCAATGGTTAGCTGGGTTCAATCCCTGGTACAAAAATAACCTAACCCTAATTTTAAAAAATAAAATTAAAAAGCACTGGGGATGTAGCACAGTGGTGAAGCGTCCCTGGGTTCAATCCTCAGTACCAACAGAAAGAAAGAAAAAATAAAGTTCCATTAAGAGCAGGGACATGATTTTGTTCCCCACCATCTCCCCAAATCCTGACTGACACATAGTAGATATTCAGTGGGTGATTTCCTAACTGTAATCAGTGAGCATGTTTTGAGCACCTATTCTATTTTACAGAAAAAAAATTACTGATTTTTGACACGTAGATTTTCTCTAACTATTCATATAGGCTTACAAAATTGAGCTCATATTGTATATCTTCCTGTAGTTTTCTTTATTCTCAACACCATTATATGCATCTCCCCATGTTATTAAAACTTCTTTACAGAGTTAGGAGTATAGCTCAGTGATAGAGTGCATGCTTATCTGGGAGGGTCGCAGGCAAGGAAGGGGATGTTCAAGTTCGACTCAAACTGCAGTGACACTAAGACTGGGAAGGAGCTGGCTGCAAAGATGCAAGAACGGCTGTGGGTTCTTGCAGCCACAACGTCATCTGGTTGAGAAAAGCCAAGACAGGTTGCAACCACTATGCAATCTATGTAAGAAGAGGCTAGGAAATGCAACATCTTAAAGTTCAGGAGGACAGGGTGGAGGCTGGCTAAACCCAGCAAGCAGTTAAATCCGAAGAGGAAGGAGATGGTGTCTTTGGATGAAATCTGAAAAACTAACAGCCGTGCTCGGCTACCGATTGGGGCAGTGCTGTGTACCTGGTAACGCTAACAGGGACACAAGGAAAAGCACGAGGGGTCTAGGGCGTCCCGGGAGGTAGCGGCCGTTCAAACCCACTCTGGAGCTCGAAGCCGCCATAGGCAGCGGCTTCTGGCCTTGGCTCCCCTTCTTAGAAATTCAAGCGCCGGCAGGACGAACTCAGGCGGGGGAGTCGCTTCCTCGTAGGGACGGAGGGAATTGCAAAGAGAAGAAGGTCTGAGAAATCACGCCTCGCACAGGCCGGGGTAAACACGGAGAGAAGGCGGGCACACACCTCCATCGCGAGCCAGGGTGGAGACCCGGGAAGCCTGCGCAGCCGCCGCAGGGCCGGCAGCGCCGCAGCTTCCCGCAGCAGCCCCCGCAGCAGCTACAGCAGCCGCCGCCGCAGCAGCCGCAGCAGCGGGCGCGCGGGGCGGGCCCGGGGGCGGGGCCTGGGCGGGGTTTGGGCGTGGCCGCGGCGCGCGGGCGGCGCGGAGGGAGGGTGTCGAGTCGAGGGAAGCGGCCCGCGGCGGAGGGAGGGGAGGCCGAGTCCTGGAAGCGGAGCTCCGCGCTGGGACTGGTTCCTTCGCAGCCATTTTCTGTCCAACCAAACAGCCGATTGGAGACGGGAGCCAACCAGGGCTGCATTGGAGGTTTGTGTCTCGCTTCGGCCAATGATCGCTCCTAAACCGACTCCACTTTAGCTCGAATGAAATGTCCGTCTCCTCCAGGCGCCGTCCCCGCCGCCAACGCCGCCGCGGCCGGGGGCACTCGCCTCCCTG
>JAJEJO010000446.1:756409-816728 GCA_020662805.1 Glaucomys volans | reverse complement strand
GCCCGCGCGGCGGGCGGGCGTTGGGCGCGGGACCGAGCCGCGGGGCGGCTGGGGATGCGCCCCGGGGGCGCCGGCCCCGCACACGCGGGTCTGACAGGTCGGCCGCACCCGGCGGCGGGCTGGGGCCACCCCGGGCACCTGCGTGGGGAGCAGCGAGGTCCCCGGGCGGAAGGAGTGGCTCTGGTTTCCCCGCAGTCTGGTTTGCACGTAAAGAATGCAGCCATCTGGCGGCTTGCGGTCCCTGGACTTGCCCCGAAGGTGGGAAGGAAGCCTTTGGGATTGGGCTGAGGTTTTAATCATCGGTGGTGGGAGGCGGGAGGATGTGCAGGGCCATAAGGAACAGTAGTCTCCGAGAACAAAGAATTACGAGCACCCCCAAATCTTGATCGCGCCCAAACTACTATACCAAGACAAGGTTAGGTAGCCAGCGACCTTTAAAAAAATGGCATCCCACTAATCCGTATGGACTCCCTAGTTCCACGGTTCGTGGCACAAACCACTGGGGTGGCTTCAGCTCCCGTAGTATGGAAACTAATCAGCATCACAAAGTGTTGAGATAAACTAATCAATAATAGCTGTGACATTAATAAGTACAGGTTTTATTGGTAAAGTATTGAAAGTTTAACCAGAATTCCTTAAAAGGCAAATTATTCCTTCTCTGCATTGCTCCTGTAGCTTAATTTAAGGCTTATATCGATGCAAAACTCTGGTTGCTGATGCCAAAGAATGGAGGTTGGAGGAAGGGACTACTGCTTTTCTTGGATACAAATTTGCATTTCTTCAAACATTAAACAGATGTATGCATTCCCTTGAGCTTTCACATACATCATAACCTGCCTTTAAGAAAATATATACCATATGAAGCAATAGTGTTTTTCTTTAATGTGCTGATCTAAATATATACTCAATCAAGTATTTGAGTGAGTGACTGGTGGGGCTCTCACCGCCCTCCCCACTCTAAGCAAGATAGATATATAGCCTATATTTTAGGTGTTGTGAGCATTATTTAAAGTCACCCTAAACTTTTTTTTTTTTTTTTTTTTTAACTACAAAAAAGGGATTTTTCTGGGCAGCTTTGGATCAAGAAAGAAGGCACTCTATGAAAAGACATTAGAAATTACTTTTAAGATTATAGCAAGTGTCAGGCAATCTTTACTGACATGCCTGGACCCTTTAGTGGCATTTTAAAAATTAAACTCTGGCTACAGTTTTTTCTGCTATTTACTAGATTTCGTGCTTGAATGCAAATCAGTATTTCTTTTCCTTTTAAAATTAACACTGGAAGGCTGTGTTTTTGTTTTGTCAGACCCCCCCCCCATTTGTTTCATTTGAAAAAAAAGGGAAAGAGTAAATGAGAAATAAAGGTTGTAACATTGTAATTGATACTAA
This sequence comes from Glaucomys volans, assembly GCA_020662805.1. Classification (NCBI taxonomy): domain Eukaryota; kingdom Metazoa; phylum Chordata; class Mammalia; order Rodentia; family Sciuridae; genus Glaucomys; species Glaucomys volans. The sequence continues at coordinate 815,339 of JAJEJO010000446.1, read as the reverse complement.
TTTATTCATCTATTTATGCCTTGATGTGAGACTGAAGTGCCATCCAGATGAAATTTTAGTCCAAAATGTTGGTGCTTCAAAATCATAAATAAGGGGCTTGATTTTGTGTGTGGGTGGTGGTTTTTTTTGTTTGTTTGTTTGCTTGTTTTTCTGTTTTTTTTGGCCTGGGGACATGTTCTCTGGGCAGCATGTATGTTTTTCCCAGTATAATCTAAGGTACTTAATTTAAAAGCATATTCTGAGCTAAATGTCCCCTCTTTGAGCTTTAAAACCCAAATCTCACTCTGAAACATTACAAAAACAATCATCAAAAAATTATGCTGAGAAGTGGAGTATTTGTGTCCTGGGTGTTAAAATTTCAAGTAATTTAGATATATAATTTTCAGTCTCTTACATAACATATAATTTGGTCCCCATTTGGTGAACTGTGATGAATATGATGATCATGTCTCAATTCAGGGTTACATTAGAAAAGCAATTTCCCCATGGAATTAACTTTTTTTGTAAGTTCTCCAAAATAAATCTTCCAATTCAATAAACATTCTTTGAGTGCCTGCTTTTCATACTCCATTGACCAAGAATAGTAGACAAAACTATATGCATCCTCTTTAATTTTACTAGAAAGAAAACCTGTATACTATACACCTAATAAATGTTTATTTTTTTAGGTTGAAATTGGACAAAGACTGGACGCCTTTTTAGACAGGTGTTCTTGAGCACCACTCACAACACGGTTCTGACAGTATTTCATGACAGTAAGTATGTATTACCATTTTGGTTGTTAATTTGGTATTAAGAGTAATTAGCTGAAACAAAATTATCCGTTGGAGATTCCTGATACAGTGCGTGCCTTTCAAGTGTAGACAACAGGACCTCTGCTCATTGCCATTGTATCCTTATTTTGGGTTATATACATGTTAAGTGGTTCCTGTGGGTCCCTAAGTTCTACTGAGGCTACTGGGGAGAAACCTGTCCCAGCTTTGATAAGGGGCTGCCTGCTGAGCTGAGAGCACTTTAGTCAAACCGAATACTGACCTCTGTCAGTGACATGCGGAATGGAAAATGCTGACTCTGAATGCAGAGCAAGTGGAAGGAGAGGTGTGATGGGCAGATGGTTGGGAATGCCCTGGAGGGAGCCTGGGCCCCCCCCCCCCAACTGAGCCTGAAGGATGGGTTGGATTTGGATAGGTGAAGGGTTATGACCAAAAGCAAAAGCCTGGAGGCAGGAATGAGCCCCTTACTTAGGGGATGGCATGGGGTACACAGTTTGAGGGAATTTCAGAGTCATGTACTAAGACACCACTTTGTCATCTGGATATTTAGTTCAGGTTCTGCTACAGTATCTATGACCTTGGGCATATCACAATTTCTTTCAGTCATGGTTGCCTCACTCTGGAACATTCTAGCACTAAAATTTTTATTAGCCCTTAAGATCTAGTGGGAAAGAAGTTTAGTTAGGTTAAGTGGGGGATCTGCTCTTATAAAGCTGTGAAAATGAGGTTTGGACTTGATGCAGAAAACCTTTAGGAACCTTAAAGAACTGGTTCAAGAACTGTGGAACCAATGTTATAGTAAGTGTATTAGTCATGAAACAGCAGTCAAGGTGTGTCGGCAGTAATCCAGTGGAAATAGAAAAGGAAGGGCATATCCAGGAGATATTTTAAAAGATGTAACAATGAATTAGATCTTGAAGGAGAAGGACCAATCTGAGAAGACTCTGATATATTTAGCCTGGAAGAGGGGAGGGTGGTGATGGTCCTAACAGAATAGTTGAAAAGCAGATCTTCCTTGCCTGCCCTCTATAGCAGGGGAGGTGAGTTTCATTTCCCATTATCTTTTTTTTTTTTTTTTAATAATTTTAGTTGTCAATGAACCTTTATTTTATTTATCTGTATGTGGTGCTGAGGATCGAACCCAGCACCTCACACGTGCTCGGCAAGTGCTCCACCACTGAGCCACAACACCAGCCCTATTTCTTATTATCCTAAGTTTGTGGTGATGGAATATCACACACATTCTATACTGCGGGTTGTTCATGTGACAGGCAAAATAGTGGTTATAGGTTTGAGATTTATGAGCATAGAGGTGATATTTAATGAGCTCATGAAGAGAGGAAGAGAAAGAATGAAAACAATAACCCTGGATGGAAACTAACAATTAGAGGGTGGGAGGGAAGAATAAACCAGGCACGGTTATTGCTTTGGAAGTCAGCAGTGGAGACACTACAGAGACGTCAAGTAGGATGAAGGCGAGCATGCTGGCAGCTTGGAGAGTGGTTTCAGCATGGCGTAGGGTCAAAAAGCAGATGGCACGGAGTTTAAGTGGGAATGGAGAGGCATGTAAGGACTTCGTGGCGGTGATGGTAGCTTCACAAGGGGTGGGTGGAACTAAGGTTTTCTTTACATGTAATGAGGGAGATGACAGGTTAAGGAAAGGTGAAGGAGCTGGTAGGAAGGACTGAAGACACATTATCGATGACAATATCCTTATGTCATTTCTTATCCTAAAAAGGAATGTGATCCACAGAACAGTTAGGAGCATAAGTTAGGTGTGTGAGAGAGAAAGAAAACTCTTTGTGCCTGGAAAGAACTGTATTTGAAGAGATAATAATCACATCAGGTTACATTTGTTGAATTCTTGCTATGTGTTTAATGCACTTTGCTAAGTGCTTTTTATACAGTAACTTCTCATAGCAACCCCATTTTAAAAATGGGGAGACTGGAACACAGGAAGGTAAGCACCTTGTTCACAGGCACAGCTAGTAAATGGGGAGCCACACTGCAAACCCAGTCCAGAGGGTAGTTCTCCACTATTTCACAAATACTGCCCTTGCTTGAGAAGGCACTTTAAATGCTTTCAATATAGAATTGGTAGACTTAGAATTTAGTAGAGGAATATTAAAGATTGCACATAAGGACTATAGGGAAAGCTACCAGGAATGCATTCTGTGAAGCACTTGCCACCTGGGGCTCTAGATTCCAATCCCACGTCCTGTGTCACCTTGGACAAATTATTAGCCTCATACACTTCAGTTTTCTTACCTGCTGTATGGGATCATGAACACTGTGAGATGTATAGAAAGTGTTCAATCAATGTAAGCACAGAAAGAGGACACTTTACTGTATTTATGCAACAAATTATTAGCATAGTTTAAATACTGCTACACAAAAAATAGAATAAGAATGTATTAGCTGTTTATTCCCACAATATTTTAGAGAATAATACCAGTTCCGCTAAATGATGTGTATAGTTGTTAAAATTAACATAATGAGACTTAACTACTCTTGGTCCATATTTATCAGTTCCCTCCAATGTAGTGATTCCTCATTTTACCAGTGCTCTTGTCACTGTCCTCCCGGCCCTTCTCCCTTTGTTCCCTGGATAAAATCCAACATTAGCTCCTCTTGTTATACCAAGCCTATGGGTGTCACTATGGGATATATCAGTACCATTGTAAATTGACAGTCACAAGCATCAGCTAGGACCTGCATGACCCAATCTTCCCGTCCCTCTCCTTCCCTGTCCCTGTAGCCAGGAGAATCCCAGCATTATCCTTGGTCCAGTTCTTAGTCGGCCAGTCACCAACCTCTGATGGTTCTTGCTAGTTGTTTTGCTTCCTGTGATCTCCAGGACTTGGCTGTGGCCTTGGAGCAGATGCTGAGATAATCACCATCTTCCTGAATTCATGCCTTAGGAGCAGCAGAGTCCCTACCAGTCTTCTGCCCCTATTCTTGCTCCCCTCCAGGTCATTTTTTATATTGGATGGGTTTTCTATATTGGCTAAAATGATCTTTTAAAAAAGAAATCGAGCTGGGTGCTGTGGGCTCACACCTATAATCCCAGTGGCTCAGGAGGCTGAGCAAGAGGATGGCAAGTTTAAAGCCACTTAGCAAGGCTCTAAGCAACTTAGTGAGACTGTGTCTCAAAATAAAAAATAAAAAAGGGCTCAGTGGTTGAGCTTGCCTGGTTCAATCCCTGGTACCAAAAAAAAACCAAAACAAAACTTTTCTTTTTTTTTTAATCTAATTTGCACTCTTTCTAAATTTTTTTTTTCTATTTGCTCGTGTCTACAAAGATCTGCTTGATCTCATCCCCATTTAGCCAGTTCCAATCCCCCAGTACTATATTTATCTGTCTGCTCTGTCTGGAACATTGTTTTCCCACTTCCATTCTTATTCATCTTTCAATCAGTTTAAATGCCTAACACAACCTTCCTTGACCCCCCAGACTCATGGGGCCCTTTAATGGAGTGAAGCTTATTCCCTGGAATAGTTCACATAGCGTGTAGCAAAACATCTCTGTTTTTCTTGGGCACTTGGCATTAGCCATTAGTTGTCATTATTTAATAGTTGTACGTAACCTTTACTGAGTATTCCATCATACTGTGCTAAGTATTTACGTGGATTATCTCCTAGCCTGTACGGGAGCCTGTGAGGTTAAGTCCTGTTCTCTTCCTACTAGCTCAAGGTCTCACGGCCAGTTGAGTACCAGGGCATGCAAACTAGGTGACTGAGTTGCAGAGCCTGTGTCCTGGAAGTACCAATAGACTATGCTCTCTGCCCCACCTCCTGCCCCCAGCTTACGTAACACTTGTTTTCTTTGCTGGATGAGGACAGAGACCTTGTCTGTGTTGTTGACTGCTGCATTGCCATACGCAGCACAGCCCCATCAACACTCCGTGCTCACTCAGGGAAATACGTGTTGACTGACTTATGACCTACATTCTGTTTTATGAATTTTCTATGGGAGATTTTATTTTATTTTATTTTATTTTATTTTATTTTATTTTATTTATTTATTTATTTATTTATTTGTTTATTTTTGCGGTGCTGGGGATTGAACCCAGGGCCTTGTGCTTAGGAGGCAAGCACTCTACCAACTAAGCTATGTCCCCAGCCCCGGGAGATTTTAGACTTAGAAAAAACCCTTTGGAATGTATCTACCGAGTCTTTCCCACCATTCCTTCCATATAGTGGCGTGGCTAGCATGCTTAAGAATCAAAGGTGAGGCTGATTTGAGTGAGGGGTTTAGTGCCATAGGGCTTCAGAGAAGGGAACATGAGCCTTTGGATTGCAGAATCGGATAAATTAGAAGGATCCTGGCAGGATGGCGATCCCTGGGATTATAGTCAGGGTTGGATTTTAATGGTAGGAGATGAGAGGAACAGAGGTGTGACTTGACAGAAATGCTAAACCGTGCAGAACCAAAAACACAATTAAGCAGAAATGTGCAGCTCCTTCAAAGGAGGGAGGCTGGCTCCAGTGTCCGTGGAGTGCACTATGGCCGGGCACTGCCCTGGGTGGCATTCTCCTCTTATTCTGACAACTCTGAAATACTGACTCTTCCTTTTGAGAAGACTGAGGTCTGGAAAGGCTAATGATGTTAATCCAGATGATGCTCTTTCTGCTAGTTCCAGTGCATGACAAGTAATATGATTAAAACTTTTTGCCTTTAATGGCTTTGTGTTGTATTTATAATTAATTCATCTCCCAGAAGCAGCTGGGTATTTGAACATTATCTTGCTTATCAGCTAGTTTTAAGAGTCTGGTTTCCTGTGTACATTCATTTATCAAAGAATTTGTTATTGGTTCCCTGTACCCCCAAAAAAGATTTGTTTGCAGTTGAAAGTTTTGAAACAACCATTTGGGGCCTATCACCTGCACCTTAATCTTCCTTATTAGGTCATTGTAAAAACTAGAGAACTCACAGCCATTCTAAAGGACCATCTTCAGAAAACTTCTCTTCCTGTGTCTTGTTAGCATCTTGGGATCAAAATAGCATCTTGTATTGTGTTAATATTTCACATGCATTTATATCAGTTTAAGATTGGGAGAGCAGCCGGGCGTGGTGGCGCACGCCTGTAATCCCAGCACTTGGAAGGCTGAGGCAGGAGGATCGTGAGTTCAAAGCCAGCCTCAGCAACTTAGCGAGGCCCTGAGCAACTCAGTGAGACCCTGTCTCTAAATGAAATCCAAAATAGGGCTGGGGATGTGCCTCAGTGGTGGAGTGCCCCTGGGTTCAATCCCCAGTACCAAAAAAAAAAAAAAAATTAAAAAAAAAGATTGGGAGAGCAGTATTATTGTTTCCTTCTTGTATAGAAATACCTATCCCTGGCAAGGATGTTTATTTGCAGAGGGCAGAGGGAGGGTCAGAAAGTTCACTGACTTTGTGGCTGTCCTAAGAGCCACCAAAAAGTCAGTGAATAAACAGGTGTAATGTGTTTTCACAGATTATTAAAGGTCTATAAATTCTATTTTCTACTCCCTTAAAAAACTATATCAATTATGGAAATATGTCTATAGCTACAATTCAGTTAGACATCAAAGTTAACAGATGCTTGAAAAAAATGCCAAGTTATTGAACTCTTGGAAACTAGCCCAGGACTTTAGTATTAGATAAAAATCCAAAGAAGATAGAGAAGACATGTTTTATACAAGGGACTAAAATATTACAGTTAATAACATTAAGTTTGCACTGGGTCTTGGGCCTTAATAAACATTTAAGATCAAGTATCTCTTTCTTTGGCCTGAAAGCATGTATGAATTACATTTAATTTTTGCTATACTTTTCAGATAATGCATTTTTACTTTTTCCACTCACAAACAGCCAGTCCCTTAATTGTTTTGAGTAGTAGTATTTGCGAAGCAAAAAGCCTTCCAGAATCTGCTGGTGAAATGGAATGGAGCTTATGGACACTTTTTTTTCCAAATTATCCCTCATGGTATTCTTTGAGCTCTAAGCAAAATTAATTAAACACTTTTAAAATCTTCCTTTTAATTCTCATTTTTGTCTATGGTTGTAATTTCCTATCTTTACATGCAGATGTTCAATATCCCTGACCTTTCCTTTTTCCTTTTTCCTTTTTTTCCCTTTTTCCTTTTTCCTCCCCTCCCCTCCCCTCCCCTCCCCTCCCCTCTCCCTACCCCTCCCCATCTCTCTCTCTCTCTCTCTCTCTTTATCAAATAGTTGTGTAATCCAGGTGACTCAGGAGGTTGAGGCAGGAGAATCTCAGCGTCAACCAGCTAGACAACTTAGCCAAACCCTGTCTCAAAATAAAAAGGGCTGGGAATGTAGCTCGGTGGTAAAACACCCCTGGGTGTTACTAATGGGGGAAAAGAATAAAAAAGTTTAAGGGGCTGAAGAAAAGAAGTCAGCCTTTGACTAGAATCAGAGGTGATGGCTCATTCAAAGTGTAGGTGTACTTTTGGATGGTGTGGGTACAGCACTGTGCAGGGAATCCACGTGCTTCTTACCCAAGCAGCACCGTAAACTGAGACATTGTCATATGTTGGACCTCCCGTGAGACAGCAAAGGAGGTGTGCAGCAGGAACAAAAGAATGCATGGACTTTAGCAGGAGAACTCAAAGCAGTGGGTATAGGTGACTTCCAGCAGCATAAGGTGGACTTGGACTTTTATTGGTGTTCCAGTGATAAATTAGATTGTAAGTCAAGGTTTGCCTATATTTTACTTGATGATTATGCTATTGAAAGAAAGGGGCATAGGCTTTAGATTCATTTCCATGTTGTGCTTCCCTATTGGTTTTATGCTTATAATTTATAGAACATGGATAGGGTAATCCTAAATAGCTGACAAATGATTGAAAAGTTTCCAAATCATGAAATATAAATGTGAGGTTGGGGTTGTGGCTCAGTGGTAGAGCCCTTATCTAGCACGTGTGAGGCACTGGGTTTGATCCCCAGCACTGCATAAAAATGAATAAATAAAGTAAAGGTATTGTGTCCATCTACAACTAAAAATACTTTTAAAAAAGGAATCTAAATGTTTCCTTTTAATAAGCTTCAGGTTATGAAAATTAAGGTTATGTAGTTGACCCATCCTCTGCGAGTGTGAGCACTGATCTGTTTTTTTTAGTAGGACTATTACTGAAGATTGTTAAAGGGCTCTCTTTTTTCCTCCTAGATGGATGGTGACAATTCTACAACAGATGCTTCCCAACTAGGAATTTCTGCAGACTATATTGGAGGAAGTCATTATGTGATACAGCCTCACGATGGTGAGAAAGCCACAGCTAGAGCCAGATGCACATGTGGGAACAACTTAGAAAGTGGACATTTTATTAATATGATGTGCTAGGTTACTTTTGTCTTTCCAGGAAAATTAGCAGTCTCAGGTCATAGTTCACTGAAGATCTAAAAAGGTATTTGTTAGAAATCATCTTCAAAAGAGTGATGAGTCCTAGATAAGAATTCTATAAAGTATTGCCTTTTTAAAAAACTTGTTTCTTTTAAAACTTTTTACTGTCTTCCTATGTAAGTATGAGAAATTCTTATTCAATTGATACAGTAAATAAAATAGTTCTTTAATGGGAGTTATATTGGTAGGTGTTATATTTCTAGTACTTATATACAAATAATTTTGTTTTTCATTCAGTATTTGAACAATGTCAAGTATTAGAATGGCAGTATTATGTTAGCATATCAGAAATAATTACTTGTGGCATTTTGATTTGTAAAATGAAAAATTAAGATACATTTTTAGGAGTTTTGAGGGGATTACTATTTCATTTTAAAACATATTCAGATAAATTAGTTTTGATATCATTTTAAACACATAAAAATGTAAATTGAAAGTGTGAGGTTGATATTTATTTTATTTATGTACTAGTCATAAAAGGATATATTGGTATGGTGGAAGCTTCAGTTGTATCTAAGTCTATATCACTTGGAAATTCCCTTTTTGTAAGAAAAGTTGAATCACTCACTGCTATAGTTTTTTTCAAAAACTGGTTAACTACATTAGTGATCCATTGGGTCAGTACTCTGTGTAGGATATTACATAAACTTATAAACAAGTTTATATCAATTTTTATGAGTTTTATACAGTGTGAATTTTACATACACGTTTATGTAAACTTGGCTTTGAATACACACATAACCTCCTAATCTAGCAATATTCCAGGAGCCATAGGTTGTACCTTAGAAGTTTTATAGCTAAATTAGGCAATAAATACTAGTACCTGCTTTGAGAAGGTGTATACCAAGTACTAGGACCACAAAGTGGACCCCTGGAATCGAGTACCAATGATGTTAGCAGAGGAGATGAGAAATAAAAAGAATTAGAAGATGTGTGATAGAGAAGTACGTGTGGTATTTTATGAAAGGAAAGGACACTTTTGAAGATGTTGTGGAGATGTTATTGTAGGTTTTTGCAAAATGGGTAGATAGGCTGGGTTTAGTGGCACATACCTGTAATCCCAGTGGCTCCAGAGGCTGAGGCAGGAGGATCACAAGTTCAAAGCCAGCCTCAGCAAAAAGCAAGGTGCTAGGCAACTCAGTGAGACCCTGTCTCTAAATAAAATGCAACATAGGGATGGGGATGTGGCTCAGTGGTTGGGTGCCCCTGAGTCCAATCCCTGGTACCCCCCACCAAAAAAAAAAAAAAAAAAAAAAAAAAAAAGGTAGATAGGATTTTAGTAGGTATAGTTAAAAGAATTCTAGGCAGTGGATTTGAAATTAATGAATAGAGACAGTTCTGACCCTGTGAAAATTGTGAAAAGAACTGCTATGCTAATCCCCCCCAAAATTAGGAAATGAATGAACCATAAGGGCTTTTTACTTTAGGTCATTTCAGCATCCTTTCCTATCCTAAAGTAAAATTATGAGAAGCTTTAAACCTAAAACTTTTTTTATATCCTTAGATACTGAGGACAGCATGAATGATCATGAAGATACAAATGGTTCAAAAGAAAGTTTCAGAGAACAAGATATATATCTTCCAATTGCAAATGTGGCTAGGATAATGAAAAATGCTATACCTCAAACAGGAAAGGTAATATTGAAATTTAACTGGGTTTTTTGGGAGGAAATTTAAAACTACATGAATACATGGGTGAATCAATAGTTAGCTGTTTACTCAGCTTTTTGGCAAATCAAATATTTGTTTCGACATACTTAGTGACTGAACAGTATTCAATTTTCTGTTATGTCCCCAAACACTCCCCTGCTTCCACTGATTGGAAGCAGATAAACTAGAATTAAGACTCTTTTAAAAAATAATTGCATTAACAGAAGTATCTGGTTTGGTCATAAGAAGTTGTAACTTATGAAATGTTTCAGCAAAATATCATTAGATCAGACTGATATAATGTACTAAGATTTTTTTTTAAATTGTGATATTTGGAAACAACTCTTTTTACACAATTGTAAATGTTAGCATTGCAACTTGTACAATTTTTTTTTTAATTGACTTCTTTGAATAGCTTTTAAAAACATGACTATTCATTACTTGGTCTGAATTGGAATTCACATTTTATATATTTTATATTGCCTGATAACCTTTTGTATAATTTATTATAGCTTATAGAAGTACTTAATGAGGTAATAAAGTTTACAAATAAATATAATATTAACACACAGTTTGTGAAAGGTCTTTCTTATGTTGGGGGGGGGAAATGTGCCAGTACTGACTTGCTTATATAGGCTAGGGGCATGCACTGTCCTGTACCAAAGCCACTAGCCACAGTGGCTATGGAGCAATTGAAATGTGGCTCGTCTGAATGGAGATGTGCTATAAATATAAAACACACCAGGTTTTAAAGATTTAGTGTGAATAAAAGGATGAAAATGTCTCATTTTAAAATTGATTTCATGTTTAAATGATAATTTTGATAAATTGGGTTACATAAAATGTTAAAATTAATTTTACTTGGGCCTATTTTTTTTTTAACATGGCTTACTAGAAAATACAAAATTATGTACTTGGCTTGTGTTATTTTACTTGGCTATATTTATGCAACTCTTGTTCACTTTCTCCAGTACGCAAAATAGGCATGGACGAAAAAGAATGCTTTTCAGCAAGGAGTCTGTCTTTCTGGTTATAAGTGCTTTGATTGCATGATTAATCCACTAGATTTTTATTGCAGGCCCCAAAACCCTTAAGGGGAAAAATTGTTCTTATAATGATATGGCAGGTATGTGTTTCTTTTAGGTAAGCTTTTTCTTATTTTTCTTTTTTTTTGTGGTGCTGGGGTTTGAACTCAGGACCTTGTGCTTGCAAGGCAAGCACTCTGCCAACTGAGCTATATCCCCAGCCCTAGGTAAGCTTTTTAATAAATTCAAAACCCATACCTGACATTTTGTATCCTCAGTAGTAAAAAGTCACCATATGTCATAGTTCACTCCTTTCTTAAGTGAATTCAGTTTTTGTTTTTGTTTTTGTTTTTCTGTGTCCTTATTCATGGAAGTGCTGAGGCAGAGAAGTGGTGCCTGAGTCTGTGGACCACAGCACACTAGTGTGGATACAGCGGGCCTGCTTTTCCTGGTTTTGGTCTTGTGTGGAGTAGGGATAACCAGTGGCTGTTCTCTGGTATCCACAGTCTATCTCGCTGTTTTGTTGTTGTCGTTGCAGTACTGGATCAAACCCAGGGCCCCACACAAGTTAGGCAGGGGCTCTACCACTGAGCCAGGTCCCTAGCCCCTAGCTTTGGTGTTTTGTTGTTGAGTAGTTGTCAGTGTTGCTCCTCTGATTCTGAGGGCTGGAATTGTGAGAGCACACACTTGTATCATTAGCATATGTTCAACTGTCGTAAACTGAAACATACATTCTTCTGAATAGCCGTTTATTTTTGCAGGTGTTAGGAAGGTGATGGTTATACATCCTGCCAATTTACCTGTTTCTTTTTTCCCTTCAGATTGCAAAAGATGCCAAAGAATGCGTGCAGGAGTGTGTGAGTGAGTTCATAAGCTTTATAACATCAGAGGCAAGTGAAAGATGCCATCAGGAGAAGCGGAAGACAATCAATGGAGAAGACATTCTCTTTGCCATGTCTACCTTAGGCTTTGACAGTTATGTAGAACCTCTGAAATTATACCTTCAGAAATTCAGAGAGGTAAAGTGAAATAAATGTCTCCTGAGCATTCTGCTTTTAAGAAAATAACATGCAGTGTTCACCTTAACATTTTAAATACATGATTTATTTTAAAAATTATTTTGTAGCAAATTATGTAACATTTCTCAGAAGTACTCAATCACATAAATTATAATACATTTTGTTTATTAGAACTAAAGCATACTTGTATAAATGGATAGTAGATTCAGACAACCTGGAGGCTACATCCCAGCTGCTCTACATATGAAATCCGTGGACTTTGGGCAAATTATTTAAGTACTTCAGACCTGGGTTTCCTCATTTATAAATGAGGCTCATGTATAGTGCCTTCATCATAGAATTATAGAGAGGGAACTAAGTGATAATGGACAGTACTCCATGTTACTTCTTGATCTTATTGTTAATTTGAAAGAGGTAACATTATGAAGCTTGGGGTTTTTTAGATAATAAAAACAGAAAGAACTATATCCTTTTATTATTGATTGCCCTCTTCCACTCTTCCTATTAGGCTGTCTTTGCCTGTGAGTAGGAAGTTTTACAGAGTTGATGTTATAGCCAATTTATATCCAACTTTGCTTTCAAAATATATTCTTAATATCTTTCGTGTTAGAATTCCATTAAATTGGTAAGATCTACATGGAATTATTAAAGTAGGAAGAGAATGTATAAATTCTTCACAGTACTTTTCCAAATCTTCAGTATCATAGAACCTTAGAGTAAATGGAACTTCAGAGATATTTGGTCCAAACCATAATTTTCATTTAGGAATTTTAAATTTGCTGCTTCCTTGAATTTCTCAGTTGGTTGAGAACTCTGTGTGTGTGATAACCCAGATCATTTATAGATTCATAAACTGATTATTTTAGGTATTTTACAGACTTTATAAGTAAAGTTCTATCATCCCTTCATGGTATGGAAATAGAATAATTTATTTTTACCCACATATACTTAGGTCTTCTAGGCCATTACTGATACTGCTGTTTTGTAATGATATAAACTGAAAGTGTTAATAAATACTGCTTAACATTTTTAATAATAGAAGCTCCTAGTTTTCGGCAGTAAGTGAGCATTCTTATTTGGGCGGAGTTTCATTTTCATACCAGTGACTCTTTTTTTCTCCCCTCCCCAGGCTATGAAAGGAGAGAAGGGAATCGGTGGAGCAGTCACAGCTACAGATGGACTAAGTGAAGAACTTGCAGAGGAGGCATTTAGTAAGCAGTGCTATGTTACAGTCGTGTAGCTTGTTAGTGCCTCATGCTAAGTGTCTGGGGTGGTATTTGTGGGATATCAGCACTATCTTGACATAGCACTTTCCTGAATGATTCTTATTAATTCATGCCCTTTTATTTAAAGGCAGTGAACGGTAAGTGTAGAAAATTTTAACCTGGAAGACGTTATAACCTTTCATTGAAAGTTCTGATTTCCATAGCCCCTAGTTTTTGGTGAAGATTCACGTGAGATAGGAATATTGACAGTTGTACTTCAAAAGATAAAAACTGGTGATTTAAGCAGATTTGAACTCAAGGATTACTTTTTAAAAATTGAGAATAATATTGCCTTATTTCATTTTATTTCACTGGTGATATATAAAAGGTGTATGGTGAGTATATTTGTCATATAAAATATCTATGTATGTATTTTACATAAATTTCTCACCTGTAAAATCTATACTGCTTTGTTGTATGTTGTTCCCAGCCAAGACTCAGGTCTAGCCTGATTCAGAAACCCAGGCTTTCTGTGATTTCTACATATTAGCTAATGTACACTTTAAAGATATGAAGGTACAGAAAATGGAAAAATGCAATAAGAAAAATGTGATTTTTTAGGGAATTTTTTTAAATGAAAAATTTGAAGTTCTGATTTTGCAGAATGGCAGAATGACAATGAGATATTAATGATAAGACCCAGGAAAGTAGGTACAATTATTTTCCCTCATTAATATGTTTTTATTTTCTTTGTGTGTGTGTGTTATATGTTGTGTGTCGTGTGTTTTAGCTAACCAGTTACCAGCAGGCTTAATAACTGCAGATGGTCAACAACAAAATGTTATGGTTTACACAACGTCCTATCAACAGGTACAGTGCCTTCTTTGCATTTTAAACTTTATTTATTTATTATTTTTGTGGTGCTGGGGACCAAACCCAGAACCTTGGGCAATCTAGGCAAGAACTCCACCACTGAACTACACCCCAGCCCTAAACTATTATAAAAGTTGATTATATCCTTTGATTTTTTTTTTTTTTAAGCACAGGTAATTCAACACATTATTACTATTAAGGACATGATACGATAAAGGTTATTAAAATTTTTGTTTTTTCAAAATATATAAAACCACATATAGTATTCCCTTAATGGTTAAAAAAAAACAAAACATGTACATGTGTTTATATTCACATAGATTTCAAGGAAGATACAACAAAACATTCTTAAAGTAGCTTCTTTGGGTACAGGGTGTGGAGATTGGAGACCTGGGACAAGTGGACTTCTTTTGCATTGTCCATTGTTTTTATTCAGTGAATGCTTGTAATGTTACTTTTAAACTTTTTAAAATTCCACTCAATCTAAATTTTCTAATCTTAGATTTCTGGTGTTCAACAAATTCAGTTTTCATGATCTGAAGAAATGACGAATGGGGAGTGTAGAGGAGCGAGCGTGTACGATTCGGGAACAGAGACATTAGAGGAAATGACTGATGAAGCGGTGTCTCTCTGTATATTAAGTAGCTGTAATGTAGCTTCCTGATGCTTGACTAATTGAGGTGTTAATTCTGACTTGAGATGAGAATCTTTTTCATGAATGATTTTAAAGACAAATTTGGATTTTAAAGGTATTAAAATATTTTTGTTTTGTACAAGAGTTTGTTGCTCTGTATGACGCCTGTATGCATTGTATATTGCAATTTATTACTGTCAGAGATTTGTAGACAGTTTCTTATTTTCATATTGAATCATGTTACTTTTGTAATTCAAGTAAGCAGCTGGGTTAATTCATGATGTTTGCCCTTTTAATAAAATATAAGGGTAGAGTTCATTTTGAATGCAAGTTGCCTTTATTATAAATTTGAGTTTGTCTTAGCTATGTAATATCTTGCATGATAACCTAGCTAGATTTTTAGCATTTGCTGTATTTATTGAAATAATTTTTTCTTTTCTTTTTTTTTTTTTTGGTAAACATTCATGGCTTAAGCAGCACCATTTTTTAAAAAAAATGTAATTGACTAATTAAGTGTGAATGCAGAAGCAAATATTGTCTGCCCTATTAAACTTGGTGCCCATTAACAGTGTTTACACTGTTCATTGTGCCTGTTAAGGTAGTTTTAGTTACTGGAGCTTTTGTTTAGCACTAGATTTGTTTTTGATTTATGTTATTACGAGTGTTGGAATTCATTTCAGTTTAATGTAGTCCGAGCACTCCTGAAATGGTGCCCCTTTTGTTTGGTGTTTGATTTTTTTTCAAAGTGTATCTTCGAGTATTAGTGTCCTCTTCCAGAAGAGGATTTTACAGTCTGATGATAAATGTCTTCATTTTACCTTTTTAATTGAAATATCAGGTTTCCTCTTTTATCATGGGAACCAAGAAACATTGGAAGTCATTGTGTGTACAGACCTTTTGCACGAATGGGTGGACACAATGGAGAAGAGTGAGTGCTGTGGACGGCGTGAAGTGGAAGCAGTGTGCTCTCTTGATCTTTGCAATAAACTAAACTTAGATAATGTACCTTTGTATAATTTAGTAGTATGTACTTGGGTTGTTGCTTTTTTAAAGTGAGGATTTGTATTTTCTCATCTATTCTTTTTGGTGATAATTAATAGGAGGGGTTTTTAAATTTTAATATCAAAATGGCTATTGGATAGTTTGCAAGAAGGAAGCTTGGGTGGACATCGTATGTGAGGGACACCCAGGTGTCTGAGGTAGAAGCAGTTTCCTAGATACAGGATGAACAGTCACGTTCACTTTGCTGGGAGAAACCTTTGGGAGTAGCATCTCTGAGGTCAGTAACTCCCTCACCTCCTACCCCCATTCCAAAAATAATCTTTATTATAGAAAATTCAGAAAGGAAAAAGGGAGAGGGTGGTTAAGCAGAATTCACAATCATCCTACTGTGTTGAAATAACCAATGTTAATATTTTGATAAATATCATTTGTCCTTTTACTTTGCTAAATATGTATATTTTTATAAAAATGGGCTCATATTGTGCATACTGTTTTGTAACCTGCTTTTTTCACTTAACAATATATTGTAAACATGTTTCCCAGGTTATGCATAGTCTTCTGCATCATTTTTATTGGTTTGTTATTCTGTTGTATGACTGAATCATAATTTATTTAATCGTCCATTGGACATTTTGACTACTGACATCTTTAAGTTATAAACACTTCAATGAACCTTGTGTACATCCATGACTTTTCTTGAAATAAATTCTTAGAAGTAGAATTTCTAGGTTACCAGATAGGCAAAATGTTAAGGCATCTGATACTTACATATGGATATATTTTTGAAATATCTTCTATTTGGCCCAAGTAGTAGGCCACTATATAACTGACAAAAGCATTTTTGGTTATCACATTTATACTCTAAAAATTTTAAGATTGGGTGTGTTTGAGTTGGGGATGTAACTCAGCTGTAAGCGCCTGCCTAGCGTGAGCAAGGCCCTGGGTTTAATCCCCGGTACTGCAAAAAAAAAAAAAAAAAAAAAATGATTGGGTTTTTGATAAAAAAAAAAAAAAAAGGAATCTGATAATTTTAAATCAATATATACCAAAACAAACAATAATTTTCTGGTAATACTAAAACTTTAGGTAAAATCAGGTCAATTTTGGGTTATATGACTTTCCTGTTCACACAGGAGAGAAAACTGGCATCTGCCAGTGAACAGACACGTTCATGACGCCCTCTGTGCCTGTGAGGGTCAGTGTTGGCTTCTTATTTGGTCTGTGTTTCTTTTAACTGAATGTCATGCATCTCCCCTGGAACTTCTTAAGTATGTAATCTCTGCTACCCTAAATTTTTTGTAATTTTGTAAATATTGCTTTTTTGAGAATCTAAGCAATGGGTTTTAGCAACTAAGTCATAAGTAGGAAAAGGAACTTAAGCAGCTTCTGTCTGTCCCCTCACTACTGCATTATAATGGAGATGCTTTGGTCCAGAAAGGATTATTTTTTTAAAATGCTGCCTTCCTAATATACTTTGGAATAATGGTGCTGAAACTATCTGTGTTCTTTTCTCCTCTGGTGTTATGTCTGTGCAGTGTCCATTTCCTTAAAAACATGCCTTATTGCCTGTTTCCAGGTTGCCTTGGTGAGCTAAGGAATACCAGTTACCTTTAATAACATTTCCAGTTGCATTGAAAAAAATTATGAGGGCCCAACTAAGAGGATTTCCATAGTAGTAGCAATTAGTGTGAATTTTTTTTAAAAAAAGTTTCTATCATTTGCCAAGAATGAAATCTTGCAGTGCAAGATTTTAAAAATATACATATATAGACATGTGTGTGTATATCTATCTTTTCTTAGAGTTATCTTGGCAGCAAAATAATACTTGTTATTTTATGTGCTTATTAATTTTTGAGTTAATAATCTGTGTTGAACTTAAAATTCATATTAAGTCATGTAGTGTGCTCATCAGTAAAAAATGAAACCACCCTAACTTTGTTTTTCTAGGAATTGTACCACACTGTCAGAAAAATATCACTGGTGTTTCTTTTAGAGCTGGAAATGTTACCTTTGTACACCTCACCAAGGTTTTGTTCCTTGCTTGCTGCGTCCCAATTCTGATCTCCTCTGGGCTCCTGTGCAAATTTTTTAGCCTCCCACTATCCTCCTGCCATGGCCGTGAACATGTATCCTTCCCTCTGCCTAGCCAAGTCCCTTTCATCCTTCAGGTCTCAGTTTAAACTTCACCAGGAAAGTTTTGCAAACATTTGTACTGGTGACCAAATACAGAAAATAGCATCACCCCAAAGCTAGTAGGTGTGTAATAGTTGTGCACCAGTCGTTTTAGCCCCATTTAGATAGTTCTTGTAAGACGATATTTCTTTTTATACCAGGTTTAGGATTTGTGAAACCATAAGGCAGAATCTCTTCAAAGTCATGGGCCACTGGTGACATAGGAATGAATTAATTTCTTTGACTTCTGGCCATTGCCTTTAGTGATAAAAACTTGCCTAATAGTAGTTACTGCTTTCCCTGACCTTACTCTAGAGACTGCTTCCTTTTGCACTGCTTATTAAATAGATACCTGTGCAAGACAATTATTGTTAAGAACTCCTTTGCCAAAATTAACGTCAACAAGTGTGCCAAAGCAGAATAAGGTCAGTAAAGTCAGTGTGCTGGCACTTAGTCTCCAGCAACTTGATGGCCATGTACTAGACTAGGAGGGCACATCACACATTAATAGGTAATTCTTCCATCTTCCACAAAAATGCCCTAAAATAACGTAATTTGACACTATGCCATGAACTTTTGCCTCTTCAGGTGCAACTTAGGACTTCCTAGTTATCTTCTAAGAACAAGCAGTATCATGTTTATGTCTGTTTTGCACTGTTTTATAGGGCTTAATTTCGCAGTATATCTGGAAGAAAGACACTACTGAACTTTGAACACTGGGTAGTTGACTGAACACAAGTTGCTAGGCAAAGACAAAAGCATAACAGAAAATGCTCCCATCCCGGATATGTATGCCAAGGAGACTCATTCTTGCATATATGACCTGCATTATTAGATTTGTAAGAAATCAGATCCAGCCAAGTGTGGTGACATATGCCTGTAGTCCCAATTACTTGGAAGGCTGAGGCAGGAGGATCACTTGAGCTCAGAAGTGTGGGGCCGCCTGAATAACAGCAAGGCTCCATCCCAAAAAACAAAAAATCAGATTTTCAGACCAAGGTAATCATTAATCATAGAACACAAAGGGGAAATACTTGGCCCATTTAAGGAAACAACAGAGCCATTCCTTATTTTGGAGGAAGAGTCTTTAAAAAATGGTTTCTTTGAGTCAGGTGGGGTGGTGTAGACCTGTAATTCCAGCAACTTGGGAGACTGGAAAGTTCAGAGCCAGCCTCAGCAATTTTATCAGTCTCAAAAGTAAAAAAAGGTTGGAATATGTTTCAGTGGTTAAGCATCCCTGGGTTAAATCCCTAGTAACAACAAAAACAAAAAAGAAAAAAGTTTCTGTGTTCTGTTTCTACACAGAAGTGCTACTGCTCTCACTACGCTCTCAGGAGAGAACTACACATCCTGGCATTCTGTACATACCCCGAGGGCCCACATTTCCTACTCACGTGAAGAGCAAACTAAGGTTTTAATCTAGACTTCATTTTTACCCTGTTTAAATTATTTTTATTGGTGATTATAATTATACATATCTAGACTTCATTTCTAATGGTAAAACAGCCTAAATACCGTTAACAGCTCCCCATTAAAAAAAACCCCAAATGCTAAATAACGTAAAATCAAATCATACAAAATATTTTTTCTTTTTTTTGGTACTAGGGATTGAACCCGGGGGTACTCCACCACTGAGCCACATCCCCAGCCCTTTTTTGTATTTTATTTAGAGACAGGGTCTCACTGAGTTGCTTAGGGCCTCACTCAGTTGCTGAGGCTGGCTTTGAACTCACGATCCTCCTGCCTCAGCCTCCCAAGTGCTGGGATTAAACGCGTGCACCACCGTGCCTGGCTACAGAATATTTTTCAATGTACCTTTCGGTTGATATGAAAACAAGGAATTTGCAGAACTCTAAAAATGAAGTGAAAATAGGATGCCTGTGAGGAAACCCAGCACCCCAGCTTGCTTTGTCCCTGGAGTTCTCTTGAACCCCACAGACACTGAATGGTAGCTGCAGTGGGGCCTGGGCATAGGCTTACTGAGGCAAGGCTTTTTTTTTTTTTTTTGGTAGTGGGCGTAGAACCCAGGGATGCTTTACCACTGAGCCACACCCCCAGGGCCTTTTTATTTTGTATATTGAGACAGGATCTCACTAAGTTGCTTGGGGCCTCAAACTTGTGATGCTCCCACATCAGCCTAGTGAGCCACTAGGTTTACAGGTGGCTGACAACCTGCCCAGCTAGGCTAGACTGTTAAGCACAGAGAAGTGGGCAGCAAGAAATGTTCCTATCTAAATTTTGGTGCTGGGTGGAGGGATATAAACACTCTAGGAAATTCATAACCACAGGTCCTCAAAAGTTTGTTACCTGAAGCTATCAAGCTGATCAAGTGGTCTCAGGTTGACAGCTTTTCTGGCAGAGCCAATAAATTCTCTTAAGGATCTCAATTTCGGTTCATGTCTCAAATCACTTTTTTTTCTTTTGTACTGCTGAGGATTGAACCCAGCACCTCATGAATGCAAGGCAGGC
Organism: Glaucomys volans; assembly: GCA_020662805.1. Taxonomy (NCBI): domain Eukaryota; kingdom Metazoa; phylum Chordata; class Mammalia; order Rodentia; family Sciuridae; genus Glaucomys; species Glaucomys volans. The sequence continues at coordinate 795,135 of JAJEJO010000446.1, read as the reverse complement.
ACTCTACCACTGAGCTACATCCCCAGTGCTCAAATCATTTGCCAAGGAAAATAAGTTTTAAGATACCACATACTCAAGGGAAAATGGCACCATGAGTAAAAGACAAAATACAATAGAATCATCCATAAAGACTCAATATTGGTATTAACAGCAAACGATGATGTTGAAAGAAACAAAAGATCACACTAAAACAAGATTTGCAAGCAAAAAAATAATAACTAAAAATAAAAAAGTGGAGTGTGAAAAAATAAAATGAAAAAAGAAGAGGGGAGTGGCCTAAACCAGAAAGCAATTTATGATGAAGACCTAGAAATAAATCCAACTGTGTAATCATAATAGACATGAATGGACTCAATTATCCAGTTAAAGACATCTTTGGCTTTATCTTTTAGGCATGTCTCCTGCAAACTCAATGTACGGCCAAAGGAAGATCTAAGATATACTAAAGACTAGCCAAAATATTGCTATATAAGGAGCAATGAAAAAGGCCAAGGCAACAAACATCCTTAGCGATAGTCACTACATCATTATAAAGGTTCACCACAAAGAAGGCAGAACAATCCTATTAATAAGCATCCAGCAAGCCCAAAGGGGAAAAAAAAGCTAACACTACGAACAAAGAAAAGTGAAGAAATCCACCATCATGATGAAAATTTAAAGCTTCAGTAAAGAAATCCAGTGAGTGATAAATGAGTATAGAGGAGATCTGTACAGCTTAACTGACAAGTTTGGTCTAATGGATACTTAAAGGATATCAGGTGCAACTACTGGGGAGCATACATTCTTTTTCCAGTACATGTGGAACATGTGTGAAACTGACCACAACATAGAACATAAAGCTACTCAGGAAAAAATCTCACAGGTCATATTCTCTGGCACAATGATAACAGAAATACAAGTTAGGATAAAAAGTCCTAAAATAAAATAGTGGCAAATTGTGTCCAGCAATGTATTAAAGTGCACATACACACCATGACCTCATTGGGTTTATCCTAAGAATTAAAGGCTAATTTCATATTAAGTCAACTATCATAACTTTAATATTGAAGAAGAAAGCAATCACTAAAATTAGAGGCGGAAAAAAACTCATTAAAATTCAACATCCAGGCTGGGGTTGTAACTCTGGTAGAGTGCTTGCCTAGCATATGTGAGGCACTGGGTTCAATTCTCAGGACCACGTATAAAGAAATAAAGGTCCATTGACAATTAAGATATTTTTAAAAATTCAATATTCATTCATAATTAAAACTGTTAGCAAACAGAAACTGAAGAAAACTCCTTAATTTTAAAGGCCACTTAGCAAAAAAAAAAAAAAAAAACCACATGTCCAAAGCATTTTCTTTAAATTGGGGATTAAGACAATGTTCACTTTCAGTTCAACATTATACTACAGGTCCTAGTCAGTGCGAAATATAAGAAATTCTTTAAAAGTATAAGTATCTTTAAAAGTATAAGAAAACTGCTATTATGTGTAGAAGACAAATAACTCAAAATGTCTAGATATTTTATTAGACTATAAGTTCAGTAAAATTGCCCAATCTAAAATCATAGCAACATTTCTACATTCTGCAACAATCAGAATAGGAAGTGTAATTTAAAAATCAATATACCATAGTATATTAAAAAATAAAACTCCTATAAAGAAATCTAAGACAAAACATAAAGGCATTTATGGAGAAAACTTGTTTATTGAGAGACAGTGAAGATTACCTAATAAATGGAGAGATACACAACTGTTTTTGACTGGGAAGACACATTGAAAAGATGCAAATTTTCTCCAAGTTGATTAATATATTCAATGCAACTATGAAAGACAATATGTAAATTGGGAGAAAATATGTGCAACACATTTAACTGACAAGAAACTGGGATCCCAAATATATAAAATCATGAATCAATGGGACAGGGAACAACCTAATAAGAAATGGGCAAAAGTCAGGAATAAATATTTCACAGAAGAGGACCTATATATGAAAAATCAATTTCATTAACTGATTAGGGAAATGCAAAGTGAACCCACTAAAGGATACCATGTAGCCGTCCAAATAGCAAATATTAAAGACAATCAAGACCATGTGTTTGCTGAAATGTGGAGCCCTGGGAAGCCCGAACCACTCCCACTGAGAGTGGAAACTGTACAAATGCTTTAGAAAACCACTCAGCATGACCAAGTAAAACACACTTGTTAGAGCAGCAGTTCTCCAATGTTTGGTCTCACAGCCTCTTTACATTCTTTAAAATTATCAAGGGACTCAAAGAGTTGTTGTTCATATGGGTTCTATCCACCAACTTATCCATCAACAATAAGTTTAAAAGGAGACTTTTTAAAACACATGATATACAAATATATACTTGATTAGCTATCAGAGCAGTGATATTATTAAATATCTGGAAAATATTTTAAGTTGGGAAAAATGAAAGTGAAAAGGACAAATAACTTATTAATACCATAGGAAAGTAGCTTTGTCCCCAGAGGTCCTCTGAAAGGGTCTCAGGGACCCTAGGGGTCCCTGGACCACCCTTTGAAAACAACCATCCTAAAGCAATTCTTGCACATGTGCACAGGAGACAGGTACAAGAAGTTATTCATTCCTCAAATATTTATTGAGCATCTGCCCTGTGTCAGGCATTGTTCCCAATACTGAGAAGACAGCATAGAACGAAGCAGACATGACCCTTGCCCACACAGAGCTTACATTGTAACTGAGCAGAAGGTTCACAGCAGCATTGTCGGTAATAGTAAAAAATCCAAATCTCCAGAAATAGAAGAGCAGATGAATTGTGAAACAATCATTGTGGCTACACAGCAGTGAAAACATGAAATAGTTACATGCAATAAACTGTGATGGAAGTCACAGAAGAATACATACACATGATTCCAATTACATACAAGCTCAAAAACAGGTAAATCGAAACAACATTTTATTAGGGATACATATGTAGATGATAGAGCCACAAATAAAAACATGGGAATTATCAACCAAAAATAACAGAACATTTACCTTGTGGTGCGAATGGAGAGAGGACAAATGGGTAGGTAGCTGAGAATGTGCTAGTTCTTAAGCTGCAAGTTGATACATGTGTGATCATTTAATCTTAAAATTATATATACACAGTTGTATACTTTGGTATGTATTATTTCACAATAGTTTTTAAAGAAAAAAAGATACAAGATCATGAAATACAAACTTTCCTCGGCGAAGATAAATATCTGATACTTCAGTCCTTGCTTTGCTATGCAATCAACCAATGATAATTCTAGAAAAGTAACTGATAATATGAGAAAAGAAATACTGGATAACTGATAAAGGAAACAGACAGTTATTCACAGAACTTAACTAGATTCCCCCAAGTTCAAAATCCAACGAGATCATAGTACTACAGTGTTGCTCTTCCAAGTTGGCTCAAACATTGGCCTGTCTCTGGCTAACTGATCTTTGTTCACTTGGTACAACTAACTATATTTATTATTACATAAAATAAAGCAGATAATGAAATGACAGGTGATGCAAATGCCAAAATAAACTGTGTTCTCTGAACTCTCAAAAGTACAAATTTCCTCTGGCATATTCTCATAATAAATGTGTGTGCTAAGTATTCCAACAATATGGAAAGCATATGGCAGCTACTGACTGTTCCTCCACAATGATTAAAAACAGGTTCCTTGCTGGTCACATAAATGCCCACAGTTTCGCAATCATGTCTTTGCCAAGAACATCACTACTAATGCCATTTTGCAGACCTATGAGACAGTTAAGGTACAATTTCTCCTGATTTAAGGGATTAGCTACAAACTAGTATTTAATACAGAAATTCTAAAAAATTAAATAGATCTTGAAACATTTTATCCATCCCCCACATCCAAGCAGGGCAAGCAAACAGTCTTGGTTTAAGGAGTTGCTATAAAGGAGAGATTAAGCCCCACAGCAAGTGGCCAATCCAAGGAGTGGGTAAGCAGAAAGGGTATTCTCCAGGTCCACTCTCCCCAGCTGGGTCTAACACAGGGCTGCCAACTCACCAGAAGTTTCAGGCATGGCAGTAATTACTAAAAACAAAACAAAACAAAGCAACCCTCTGCAGCAAAAAGACCTGAAATGTTGCCCATATTTAATCTGGAATGGATAGTGCCACCAGGGGGTGCTAAACTGCAACTGGAAGCAGAATGGTTTCGGCTGACGGAGCTGATTGGCAGAACTGCCCCGACACTTATCTGCTATGTTTTGCTCTACTGGATGGTATTATGCCTACAGCTTCTTGTCCTCTCCCTACTATGAAAGAGAAACTAGGAGGGAGTGCTTAAGTTCTTAGATTCCACTCTATCTCCTCACAGAGAGGAGGAATGAATAATTCTCTTGGTTGGAGATGGACATTTGTGGGATCACAATCTCCTAATGGACAGGGTTGTTCAAAAGCAAATGCCAGCTGCCACCTTTTATTTTGAATCTGTATGTACTCAGACACAAAAGGCTCTTCTTGTGCCTTCCTCAATTGTTTAATTCTTTTTATAGTTGGACACAATATTTTATTAATCTTTTTATGTGGTGCTGAGGATTGAACCCAGGGCCTCACGTGTGCTAGGCAAGTGCTTTTCCACTGAACCCCAACCCCAACCCTTGTCTTCCTCAATTCTCATCCTCAGTAACAAAAGAGCTTTTCACTTCTTATCTCTAGGTGGTAAGAAGACCATAAGGGAGTAAGATGGGATCCACTACTGTTTCAGCTTCTGTATCAATATGTTACCAATTCCTACATTCTTTACTTTTATATGTAAACACCTGACATCTCCAGAAACTCTTTAAAGGACTATTGAACCAGCAAAGTAAAATCAGTAAATAAGCCTCCTATTAAGCCTTCCAAGCCTCATACCTATGACTCCCTAGCCTTCTTTCTATCCAAAACCAAGGGCTTCATAATTCTGTATTTGAATTTGAGGCACTCGCAGAAGTAGCAATCAGATTTTGAATTTAACAACCTTTAAGTAGCAGTCCCTTGCTCGATTTATCTAAGACATATAAAATAAAATAACCTTGTGCTCAGTTTCAGATGACCCTTGCTGAGATTAATAGGCCCACAAGAGGACATTGTCTTAATTTAGTTATACAGAGGGCAGAATAGAAGACAACTGACACTAGGAAGAGATGGAAATCTATTTGAACAAGGAAGCTGCTTCCTAAGATTTTTATGTCCTTTTCTTCTTTCAGTCTATAGAATTCATTGTTTCTCTCTCAGAAAGTTGTAGTTTATGTTTTTCCAGGTAAGATCAAAATAAGTCTGCTCTGAAGTACAAAAATATATAGCACAGATGCTCACAACTGTAACTAGGAGGCTTAGAATGACTGAGGGTCTAATCTTGTTTTCCTGAGAATAACAAACTTTTGTCTTATAAACTTCAAGTGACAACAGGGACCTGACTTGCTGTAACAATCTGAAGCAGTTATAACCGTGGGTGTATGTGTCCTCCACTCGGTCCTTGTGCTTAAATAGGTAGTTTTGTCTACTGTCAGACAGGAGACTAACTTTTGACAGATTGTTTTAGCTCATTTTCATCATACAGTGTGAAAAATAAAAATCCAACAATGTCCATGGTCTGATTAAATGAAATGCTAAGTTCTCCTCAGACCTAAGACCTCCTCTTGAGATTGCTAATAAATCCTTTATTTATCCCAAAGTTTCTCTTGGGAATCTAAGAGTAGGATAGGTGAGGCTGAAAAGTCTGAATTTCCTTTAGAGGCTTATCTGCTAAATTTCTTTCCCTTCAAAGTCTCCCCCCCATTTTGACTCTGACTTGAGAGTGGGAAATGAGAATGCGGACGGTATTACAAAGGTAACAATTTTCTTTACTTGCTCATTAAAATATTTAGGTACCAGCTAAGTGGCCACATGAAAGAGATGGAAAGACCTGGTCCCTGCCCAGTCCCTACCTACCATCTAGCAGAGGGAGGGAGACAATGATAACAAATAAGGGCACAGTTTTTAAACTGCTAAGACAAAGGACAGTGGAGTACAAAAAGCAGCAGTTAGATCTACCTGGAGGCAGAGAGTGTAGAAAGGTTCATCAGGCTGGCAAGGCACGAAGACAGGTGGTGTGGAAAGGTGGACTGAGGAGAGGAGAAGGTGCATGGAGGAAGACGGGACATGGCATCAGAGCCATGGAAAAATGCACAAGTGCCAAGGGGTGCCCAGGCGACGAGATTAAGTAGGAAAAAAGATCCCTAGATTTGGACATGGGAGGTTAATCCCCGTCCTTTTGCCAGAACCGTTTCAGTAGGGTGGGAGGTCGGAAGCCTGCTGCTGTGAACTAAAAAGCGTGAAGAGCAAAAAGAAAAAAAAATTAAGAGTAAACAGAAGATGAAGAAGGGGAAAACACGCGTAGGCTATTTCCTGCAACCATTTACTTTTTAACTTCCAAGCCTATTAGTTAAGCTACAATAAGGATTAAATAGACTTTATGTTTCTATTAAAAAACGACCCGAACCACAATCCACTAACTTAAAAACAAGCTTTTAGACACAGTCCATCTTAATTTAGAGACTGCCTATAGTAAGTCAGATAAATGATATATACTTCTCTATAGATCTACTCTGCCATCACTCATTTTTCTTTCATGTATTTAAAAATAAATAACATCTGTGTTTGTAGTAGAAAAGGTGCTTTATTTTACATATCATTGGTACACAATACATAAAGCTGCCTAATATCAGTTTTAGAAAACACAACAATTACACCTTAAGTGGTCAAAAACCAGGTCTACTTTGCAACCTACTCATTTGTGATCTGAAGACTACAATACTAATATTGTTATTAAATACTAATAATCTCTTCATATCCAATGATACAAATGGTGCTTATAAGTACTGTTATTTTTAAAAGTATCTTTAGTTATAGACCACATCTCTAATCAGAACAAATCTTTGCTAGTCTATAAGACTTTGAAATGATGAATCAACAGTTTCACGCTCCCATAGATAATTATGCTGTGTAACTGAGTTATGGGGCAGAGGTACATCATACATGCAATCAGGTTATTTCAATTTTTAATGCATATAAAGTTGATTTTATATATTCCCTATTTCTAGTTAAACTGCCAAAACGGTTTACTAAAGTTAATACAATATTTTAGAAACCATAATTGTAAGAGCATGCAACATCAAAAATATTGTTACTATGGAAACCAAAGTGGCAGAGCACAGAAAGAGGACTGTGACACAAAGGCTCGTTACATCTCTGAGTTCTTTACCCAACTGGGAAGAGTAAAGCAAGTAATTTAACTCATGGTAAATCATCTTATGAAAAACACCTGCCAGGGCTGGGGATGTGGCTCAGTGATAGAGTGCTTGCCTGGCCTGTGTGAGGCCCTGAGTTCCATCCCCAACCACTGAAGAAGAATTAAAAAAAAAGAAAAACAAAGAAAAGTATCTGCATGATACAGCCCCTATTATACAAAGGGATCTTCATTTAGAAAATGTGCAAATCACAAGAAGCTAAATGTACTCCTCATTATCTATCCCATTTATTCTATTCATGAACATACAGCTATCTCTTATTAACTGTTAATATTAAAAGCCATTAGAGATTTTCTAATGGCATCTTTCAGTCACCAATCCCTGATCAGAGAGATAAACATGACTGGTGCTTAGTATACTAATGCCAAATTAAAAAGAAAAAAAACAACTGGGCTAATTCTCAAATAGGTTTTTTATTTTAACAAATCCCTTGGTATGAAAAGGCTGCCCATCCCTCTAAGAAGTAAGTCATATGTTAGAACCACAGGTTCATATTCACCTCCTGATCTAAAACAGTAGAGGCATTTCAGCAAAGTAAATACCAAATAGGCATTAACATGCACACTTAAAACAAATATTCTACTGTTTGCTTTGAATCAACTTACTCCTTGTCATTAAGAGAAACGTTTCAAGATGCAAATTGTTAATGCAAATAATAATGGGTTAAAAGCCAAAATTTTTCTAATAAAGCAAACATAATTAAAATAATTGGGTTTAAAACATACACTTACTATAAGTTTCCATTCTTATTATTTTTATAACTAAGCACACACACATACACAACAAACCCTAGCACTTAATATGTGCAAAATTGCTTACCATTTTCATTTTAACTTTGGTTAAGTATTTCTTTAGCCTATATCAGACACATTATGGAAGCTATACAAATGATTACAAACATAATAATGAGGTAAGTTAAAATTCTACTAGTGCAAAAAGCAAGTATATGCCAAAAGCAAAGCATATGAATTAAACAAAAGCAGAATGAAGCTCTCGCCAAGGGAACTGCTGGGACAACAAACCAGAGAAGCTCCTTGTAAACATTGTAAAGTACACATTTAAAGATTCAGGATTCATATAGCCACAAAAAATGTATTCTAACAACACTATAGTAGTGCATTTATTTTATCTTTAGAGTTCAGAAACCACTCATTATGTGTCTAACAGTTTGCATATTTTCTTCAAGAGAAAATTCATGAGACACATTAATTACAAATACTGTAGTATAAAAATCCCAGTTCTTTACAAAAATTATATATTAAAATATTCTATACACTTTAAATTAGTAACTGGAACACGCATATATATCAATTCTGCACAATTAAATCCATCTTTGCTGGGGATATTATACACAAACTGTGAGGACATTGCTACTCAGTCAACCTAAACTGACATAAGGTTATGTGATATTAAAAAGATAGACCGGTGCCCTTACAGTTATTGTAGCTCTTAGTGTGAAATATCTTTTCTGCAATTATTGCTTTGTATATATTCATTCCAGATTTGAATAGGCAGTGGAACCATGAAATTCCTAAAAGGTTTAAAACAAGTTACCTATCGCAGAGTGTTCATAATGCTCATCTGCATCTTTAAGGTTGTAAGGAACCTGAGTTAGCTGTCTAATGCTTATATTTTCATTGTAAAAAAGTTTGTACAATTTTGAGGTAAAAACGATGCAAAAATAAAACATCTAGAGCATTTACAAAAATCTTACAAATGTTTAAAACACTATTTCAAAACTTGTGTCCCATTAAGGTGCTTCTTTCTTTCTGCAGTAGAAGGACATACACTTTAATTTTGAATTTTAAATTATGAAGCTTTTGATTTCAGAAAAAACAAAGGTAGAACCATTAAGACACATGAACATGTTTAGGGACAAACTCTATGTCTGCTGAAAATAGAAAATTTGAGTGCGGAAAGGGCCCTTGAAGGTGAACTCTTTAAACTCTCTCATCTGTGAGTGAGGAAATTAAGGGCCAAGTCAATTAAGTGCTTTAGCCAAATATATATTCAAATACTCTGGCTTGGTATGAATCAAGAATACCCATTATTCTTTTTTTTATCTCACCATGATTTTGAAAAATAACAATTCAAAAGCAGTTTCTGAACTTGCCTTTCTCTTTGTAAAAATTTCTTAAGCTCTGTGCTAACTATAAATAAAAGAGTCAAATGGCTACTAAAATTAGTATCACAAATATTATCCATAGAAGATAGTTGTTGGAGGACCACTGCTCATAGACAATAAAGTTAGAGGGAGTACTCAAAGATTGGGCATTTACAATGTAGACTACATTTTACTACATAAGACAGTGAAGTGTACAACAGCCAGTTACTAGAATCATCTCAAAAATTCTAGGATAACTGAGTTACATAGCCTTTATAAAAGATATTGGGGTAATAAAGCCTTCTATCTTTTATCTTAATTTTATTACTTTTCTTTATAAAAGAGCTATATGTGTAAGGAAGAATCCATATACTAATTTTCAGAGAGTCTTTGCTTCTTTTCTATTTTTATTTGGATCTAGAATTGAGCAAATACATTTTAAGAACAACTTACAAACTCAAATTCATAACTGCTAGAAATACAGTCTTTTAAATGACAAATCTTCATAACCAGTTACTAATAAATAATCATCATCACAACAGCTTCAGTTAAAAAAAAGAAAGAAAGAAAGAAAAAATTCAATTTAAAGGTGCTTTTTTATTGTTACCTTGAAGCCATCGAACTTGTGTAGCTGGTCCATATCCCTTTTCATTCTTTGCTGATATCCTGAACACAATGGCAGGCCTGGATGTATAATCAATATGTGCATTCGCAAGTTGCCCAGCAGTTACTATACATGACGTTTTAAGACCACAATAAATCCTCATGAACACAAGCTGGCTTGGATTATCTTGTATCTGTGCTGTGCGAATAGCCAAGTAGGCTGAATATTCCAAAATATTTCCAGAGGGTGAAGTTGGAGGCTCCCAGGAAAGGTGGATACCTTCAACATTCTAAAAAAAAAGGGGGGGGGGGGGGGGGGGGGGGGAGCAGGTAAAGGTTCTCAAGTTTTCTCTTTTATTATTATTTATTATGTCAAATCTATCTTCAGAACACCAAAATGCTTATTTTTGCTAAAGTAATTGCATTACATGTTAGATCTCATACTGTTGACTTTTAAAAGGCTACCTTAGTGAGATATACAATGTTTAACTCATGCCCACTTTTAACAAACATAAAAATCTGCCTAAAATATCCTAAAAAGGATTTTTCTCTAATGTAGATCTTTTCTTCTCTAAGGAAGGGAATGATTTAGAATAAAATACAATTCAATTTCATGTGTTATATTAAAATTCTCCAGCATGAACTTTGGGCTACAAAACAATAAAAGCAAAGCAGCTTTCCTTGCTTCTCTATGATTTGGATGCTTGAAATTCTGGTAATTAAAATACCATGAGTGATTAGCAAAGAATATTTTTTAAACTTTTTTTTTTTTTTTGGAACCAGGGTTTGACTCAGGGACACTAGGCCACTGAGCCACATCCCCAGCCCTGTTTTGTATTTTATTTAGAGACAGGGTCTCACTGAGTTGCTTAGGGCCTCGCTAAGTTGCTGAGGCTGGCTTTGAACTCGCGATCCTCCTGACTCAGCCTCCCGAGTTGCTTGGATTACAGGCGTGCGCCACCACGCCCAGCTAAACTTTTAATTCACCTCTTTTAGGTATCTCTCATTTCATGAGATCCTAACAAAAATTTCTAAACAGTTTACTTAATGTAAGAAGTTTCAAATAATGTTAGTCACCAACAAGTCTTGACTTGACATCTTACCTTTGAAATTCTGACTGCAGAAGGGGCTCCAGGAAAACCAGGAATACAAGTTTTAAATTCACTGATTTTGCTGAAAGGGCCTATTCCACAACCATTGATTGCAGCAACCCTGAACCTGTATCCGGTGCCTGGAACAAGATCTTGTTTCTTAAGTAAACTGTAGTCAGGTACATCTGCATTTCCTACCTAAAATGTAATATATACAAAAGTCAAAGAAAAAGAACAATTAATTTATTATTTATAAGTTTTTAATTACTTAATCTTCATTGAACAATAAAACTTTTAAGGTTCCAGTTTATATTTATTTCCATCTCTCACATAAGGAATAAACCCTCCAATACAGAGGCAACTAAGTCCATTAATCAGTGATTATTATTCAGAGAATAAGTACTTTTCCAGTGGAGAATCACTGATTATAAAGAAAAAGTAAGAGTATTCTGCACATGAAAGGTATGAAGATAGAAAAAAATTAGCAACCATTTTACAGAAACAAAGTAACAACTATCCCACCGCCATGTGAAGTTAACTTGGAGCAGAATCTCAGGTTTACTATCAATAATAGTCTTCCCAAGAACACCCTAAGAAAGGCAAGGAAGTTTGACAGAAAAGGAGAGACCAGCACATAGTATCATGCATTTTAGATATTTACATTCAGGACATTGAATAAATGTTAAATTAAATAATTAGATAATTATTAATTAATAATAAATAATAATTAATAATTATCTAATTATTAAATAATTAGATTACATATTCTATGTAGTAAGATCATAACATTTATTACTTTCAACTTTTACATATTCTCCTTAAACTCTCACAACACTGCTGTGGGCCTGGGCTGCCAATGTATCATAGATGAGGAAGCTGAGTCTCAGGAGGTTAAATAAGTGACCTGCCCCACTTCACAGTGCTGAGTGCTGGAGCTAGCCATTTAAAACCAAGTTTCTTGGCTCTAAATAAATTTTATGCTATTTCTTTTTTTCTTTTCCTTTTCTTTTTTTCTTTTTTCTTTCTTTTTTTTTTTTTTTTTGGTACCAATGATTGAACTCAGGGGTGTTCAACCACTGAACCACATCCCCAGCCCTTTTTTATTTTTTGAGACTGGGACTCACTAAGTTGCTTTGAACTTGTGATCCTTCTGCCTTACCTTCATGAGCTGACGGGATTACAGGTGTGTGCCACCATGCCTGGCTATGCTCTTTATTTATTTTAGGAAAAACCAGGTATATAATAGGCCCTTAGATATGGATATGGCCTTATATATAACAGCCAGAAATTTCATTAAGCATAATACTAACAAATTATTAACCAGAATTTGTTCTTGTCAATATTGGAAAAATTCACTGTGAAAAAGGAGGGACACCAGGAGTAATATTAGAGAAACTCAAATAAATACATAAGTAATACATAGTAAGTGACATAGAGGTTCAATATCCCTCATCCAAAATGCTTGGGATAAGCAGCATTTGGAATTTCAGGGTTTTTTTAGGTTCTGGAATATCTGCATACACCTGAGATTTCTTGGGGATAAGACCTAAGCTAAACACAAAATTCATTTTTTTCATGTATGCCTTATACAAATAACCTAAAGATAATGCTAGTGTGTCTTTGTTTTGACTGATTTGTCACATGAGGTCAGGTATGGAATATTCCACTTATGGCATCATGTTGACACTTAAAAAGTTTTGGCTTTTGGAGCATTTAGGATTTCAGATTTTTAAACTTATAGTCTCCATTTGGGAAGATCTGAAGAATTAAAATAAATAAATATTTCCTTGACAATCCCTTCTCAGAAATTCTCCATCTAAAAGTCCAACATGTTTTAGAGCTGTTATGTATTTAGTGAATTCTTAGAGGGTTAATTTTTCAATTAATGTATTTTTAAGGGGGTCAGACTCGAGGGAAAACTCTTCAGTAGCATACAGGGGCTTTTAAACTTTTTTTTTTTTTTTTTTTTTTTTTTAGTTTTTTTAGGTGGACTCAATACCTTTATTTTATGTGGTGCTGAAGATCGAACCCAGGGCTCCACACATGCTAGGCAAGCATGCTACCACTGAGCCACAGCCCCAGCCCTTTTAAACTTTTTAAAATGTAAAAATGGGAATAAAAAGATCTCTCAGTAAGAAACAATGGTTTATTCTTTTTTTGAGAGACCGAACCCAGGAGTGCTTTACAACTCAGCTGTCCTTCAGCACCTCACTAAATTGTTGAGGCTGACCTCAAACTTGCAAGCCGCCTGTCTCAGCCTCCTGAATTACTGGGACAATGTTCCATTCTCTAAACACACTGGGTAACAAAATGGGAGACTTTCCCCCCACCCCAAAATCCTCATTTTTTAGCTGGCCAGATTAGATTTTTTATGATGTGAAGTCCAGCTTAGTGACTGTATAAGAGTTTTTAAATGACATGTTTGTGATACATTCTATTAAAAGCGCCTTAACAGAGAAGGCAAGATGACTAAGTATACACAACACTAAATTACAGATTGTTGACAGATCCCAGTTTCACTCATTCAAGTGACTTGAATCAGGTTTAGAAATATAATCTCACTTTCGAGGTTTATACGAAGATATATCAACAGTTACCTTGGAGATGTTTTGCTTCCCTTTTGGCAGCAAATAAAACTGGCTCACCAAAGCTGTATTATTTTTAAAAATTCCCACATCACACCACTGTCGTTCTCCTGCTTTCACTGTGGCCACTGGATTTGAAGGAGACTCTTTCTAATTTTAGAGAAAGAAAGATTTATGAAGACTCTTACTGAGCATATGAGAAAGTTCAAGATTTAATAAATCCATGCAGTGATCTACAAGTAGGTATACGGGTAAACACCACGACATTAATAGCTTTAAGTAAATAAAGTCTTAACAGATTAGGTCGACTGACAGTGAAAAGGGGATGCCAATTCAAACACAGGAGTGACAGGCATTCTCAAAGTCAGTAGCTCTGTACTATCAACCTGGCTAGAGTTAGCATGCTTCACAATCAGTGATATGTTAAAATGCCAGCTGTTTTATAGAACATTGTCATTTCAGAGACCCTCTCCGTAAAATGTAATCCCTCTAGTGAAACATTACAACTTGCTCTAAAAGGAGCAAATAAAGAAAAATTCATTCCAAGCTGGCTTTTTTTCTAGATTCAAAACAACTAGCAAAAATTCAGTGATCTTTGCACTTGAAATACCTGTGATTCTCCAAACCTAAAAGGAGAAAAAATGTTCAAAACTAAAATGCAATTTGAATACACTTTAGTATATACTACAGAGAAGTAGATTTAACAGTTTTAAATGTTTTACCCTGCTTTAAAAACAAATAAACTTCCTCTACCTTAAGCTACTTTTAGTGGTAAGTGAATTATACTTATCCCTGGAACTAACCTTTTTAAGCCATCTTCTTATAAATGAGACACTGTTTCCAGAAGCTCAAAACAAATGTGCACTTCAGTTATTTATTTCTGTCTTAAATATATAACAGCAGAGGTACATGCTTATCATTCACATTTTTTGTTATTTAGGCTATCACACATGACAAAGTGAACTAACTAGAAGAATCTTTAATGTAAGGGAAAAAAGGAATAGCTTTAAACTTGTCTTCATTTTTTAAAGTTGTAAAAATTCTCTTCAACAACTTTTATAAAACAACTGGCTCCAACTGAAATAACCAATACAATCCTGGCTGATGCATTGCAAAACAAATTCAAGAGAAAAAAGTTCATTTTAACAATCCTTCCCTGATAAGTGTCTAAGAGCACTAGGACTTAACATTCTGGAAAGGTGAAAGCCGATTAAGGTAAATATATGATCACAATCCAAAAATTTGAAAAAAAAAATTAAAACTATACATAATTCTTAGAAGAGTCTAAAAGGTAAACATATGTTAAATAAAAACTCTTGCTCACAGCAATAAAGCTGAAATGACTGATCATAAAAAAATTAAAAAATAAATATGCATATATGTATTACCCTTATATCTAATTAAGACAACCTTGGTGTATTTGTGAGGCACTTTTCTAGAATATTAAGTTTGGTGCCATACAGATAAGATTAACTTTGGTCTTTGCCAGAGATTACTGGGTTGTCCTACATGTATGTCAATCCAGCACTGCAGTATTCTATTGTGCTCCTATTAAGGTCCTAAAATAGAGCCAAGTACTTTTGGTTCCATAACATAACATATCGTTAAACCATTAATGCAATTTACATATTACATGCACATATACATGTGTGTAAACACATACGTATCTCTAATTATAAAAGTAATATGTTTCTTTATAGAAAAATACAGAAGGCATAAAGAAGAAAGTAAAAATAATGTGTGGCCCCATAAATAGAATCACCTAGCATTTTAGTGTGCATGTGTGTAGGTACATGTGAGAGTATGAATTCATGTATTATGTGTGTTTTTTATTAAAATTGGGACCATAGCATATGTATTATCATTTTAGCAAGCTTTTTCCATTAAACATTAGGAACATTATCCTATTCAACAATTTATTTCTAAATTTATATCAATTTATTACTGAGACATGAAGACCTTTTAATGAATTTATTTAGAAGTTGCTCAGCATTTAAAAAGCATATAATCATCTGTAAACATGCATCATCACCAGGTCATATACTTACAGCAAATGGCATGGGTACAGCATGCATCTCTACTCGGCTAATCTTAGTTGCAGGTAGAGCACATGTTTCATCAACTAAAAATTAAACAATTAATCAGTTAAGGTTTATAGAATTACTTGAACACATTAAAATACAACTTACAAGTATGCAGGCATTTAATACCACAGAACTGTACAATTAAAAATGGCAAAGATGGTAATTTTATGTTATACATATTTTTCAATTTAAAAAACTGGGGGAAAAATAGCCAGAGGGAGAAAATCATGGTAATTAGAAATATGAACTCTTTCTTTTTTTAATTTTTAGTTGTAGACAGACACAATACTTTTATTTATTTATTTATTTTTTATGTGGTGCTGAGGATTGAACCCAGTACCTCACATGTGCCACGCAAGCACTCTACCACTGAGCCACAACCCCAGTCTAGAAATAAGAACTTTCATTCAAATTAATTCATCAAGCTCATTCTTATAAGAGTTCAATGACTAGTAGGGACTCCACAGAATGTTTACCAAAGATGAAACAATTCCTACTGTAAAAGAATAAGAATTTATAAAATTAGAAATCAATCGAGCTGGAAGAATTGTTAATCCATGTTCTAGAACTAATTTTTTTAATAAGGAAAAAGCTTGCTGAATTTAGTCACAGTAGGGAAAATATATTTTTATTGTATCTCAATGTCTGTTAATCTAAATAATTTATGTAAGGCAGCAGGGATTATTTTATATAATGTATTTAACTGAAATGCTTTATCTGCTTACATATGATTTAATTCAAGATGAAATGCAATTCTCATTTAAGACAAATAAATCTGATGAATTTATATACATAAATGGTTCAAAATACAGTATGTGAAACACATTTCAAACCTTCAGATTTGGTACTGAATGTTGTTAGTGAAGTTTCATCTTTAACAACTGCCCCATTTGTACTGGATGATTCAGTTTTAATGGTCTGCTGGGTTACCATAGTTTGTGCGCTGGAAACAGTACTGGACACCGAAGTTTCAGGGGTTACTGTTCTTAAGTCCAGGCAACTACTTAGTACACCTACATTTGCTGAAGTGTGGGGACCTAAATTTAAAGAGAAAAGATCCATTATTAGTACAGTACCTGGAGATAACTGCATCTTATTGTTTTTATCATGTTTTCTGGTACTTTCAATTTTAAAATGATAAACATGAGCCTGCAAATGGCATCAGTATGTATTAGCCATTAGGCATAAAATATCTAAAAGAAAAATGCATTCTATGTATAATGGATATTAAATTTCTCAGCTGCTTCTTCCAATCTAAACACTAAACCACTGTTCTTGAACTCTCTACTAAATCATAGATCAAATGGTTTTGCCTCTTGTTTTATAAAAAAAATACAAGTCATCAGGTATGGATTCCGTCAATTTATTGTCTTCTCCTGCCTCAAACTAGAAATGGTGCCCATCCTCCATATTCTCTTCCATATCAGAGAATGAGCTGAGCTCTCTCTCAAGGAAGCTTAATCTGTCTTCCTGTGCTCTTTGTTCCATTCCTTCCCTCCTATCTTGGGACCTTCAATCGTCAATCAGTCCTGTCTTTTCAGGACTTTCAGATTCTTCTTTAGTAGATTTTAGTTCTCAACACAGAAACATCATTAAGTCTCTCAAGCAAACAAACATGCCTCTTCCTTCACCAACAAGTCCCTTCCAGCTTCTATTCCCCTCACTGATTTCCTTCAGAGCAATTTCCATGTCCTTGGTCTTCCCAAATTGTGGTTTCTAGCATACTACTCTAATGAAATGGTTTTAGCAAATATCAATGATGGCTATGGAATACTCTTCAGTATTCATTTACTTGATCTTTCTGTAGTATTAACAATGCTGACTATATATTCCTTTTAAAATCTATTTCTATGACTCATTCATTCATCCCACAATACTGAAGATCTGTAATCCATCGGACATTGTGCTTATTTCTATGATGGTAAAGCAAAGCAGGCAGGATTCATGCCCCATGAACTCTCTCACATGGTAGAGACATTCATACACAGAGTCACAAACTGTGATGTCTTCTATAAAGGAAAAGCACATACCAGTATTTTGACTTTTCCTACCCATCTAAGGGCCCCCCCTTCTCAATCACTTCAGTTACTTTTTCTTCTTCAAATGATGCCTTATACTCTCATGTTGCTAAACTGCCTTTTTCCCCTCCCTTTCCATATTTTCCCTATGCTTTTAAACTCCATCATGAAATCATTCATTTCCTAAATTCATATGTTCTGGGCACTGTACCAGTGGCTGGGAATCTAGTAGAACAAGTTAACAAGGTCCCTACTCTTGTGGAACTTACATTTTAGATACTCCTTTAACTTCTAAAGGAGTTATATTTCCAGCTGAGGACTCTCTCTTAGACTCCAGATCTAAGTATACAATTACCCATTAAAAATATTCACCAATGTATTCCTCATGTTCCTCAAAGACAGTAAGTTCAAAGTTGAACCTTGCCCCAAATCTATTCTTGCTCCAATACTTTCTACCTTTTTTTTTTTTTTTGCGGTGCTGGGGATTGAACCCAGGGCCTTGTGCTTGTGAGGCAAGCACTCTACCAACTGAGCTATATCCCCAGCCCCTACTTTCTACCTTAATGAAGAGTAGCATTGTCCATTTTGATGTTCAACTTAATATTCAACTCACTTTTATTTGTCATATTCACCCAGTTGCCAAGTTTAAAAAACACAACTTTCTGAAAGTCTCTTCAATGATGCATTTTTCCCTATTCCATCCCAGGTATTGCTTTAGTCTCTGTGTACCTCCCACAGTTCTGACTGAAGCCTACTCAGTCTCTTAACTATTTACTACATATTTCTTCCTAATGGTGAGGTTAGAGAGCTTGTTCAAAAAAAAAAAAAAAAAGAATTCTTCACTTTTTGAAACACTCTTCAGCAGCTACTCTAAACTGCAGAGAAAAAGTCAACTGGGGAGTCTTCCTGTGACACATATGAGTATAAACAATGTCCCAGGCACTGTCATACAACCACTCTGGTTTCACCACTTGCTGAAAATTAAACTGTTTAAACTTATCCAAATTATAAGAAGTTATCTTCCTTGAATTTTTTTTTTTTGTGGTGGTGGGGATTGAACCCAGGGCCTTGTGCTTGATAGGCAAGCACTCTACCAACTGAGCTATATCTCCAGCCCTTCCTTGAATATTTTTATTTAACATGGACCTATAAAGATAAACAGAAATAAAAGAAATATTTATCTTGTTAAATTTGAGTCACTGAAGAATAATTAGATTTATATCAGCTTTCAAGATTTTTTTCAAATAAAATAATCACGTGTTCCTATGTGAGGTATATATCAGAATGAGATTTATAAAATAATTTCAGATATTTAAATCAGAGGTAATGCTTAATGTAAATTGCATCAATACATGCAAATAAAAATATCACCAAGTTATGAGCTGTCTCATGAATGCAATGGGCTAATCAATAGTTCTAATAACTGAACTAACTTTCTGAGGATAATTCAGTTACTTGCCAAACAAAATTATTAAGTGACTACTATTTACCAAGCACAGATCTAGGTGCTGGAGAAATACAAGTGAATAAGATAGACAAAATCTCTGCCCAAAATAAATTATTTCATATAATTAAAGGGGCTAAGAAAATAAGGGATAGTGATACTGAACACACCAGCCAACATCAAATGTCATCTAAGAATTTCATATACTCATAACAGGTCATTACTATTCAGGTAAGTGCCTACTTGGTATTCTGACCTCACTCTAACTAGGTGCAATTTGGCAGATATTTTGAGAAAAATGGCTCAAAACCACATAACATTTACTTTTTCAATGATTCTAAAACTCCATACCATATTATAAAAAGGTTTAGTTTTATTTAAAATGTCATCTTTATACCTTCATTTTTCCTTAGCATATCCACCATACAACTATTATGGTTAGAAGCATTAGATGCCAAAGATGAATATAAAACAGCATTAGAATCTGTTGCTTTGAAATCTGGTTTGTTTTTCATCACAGTTCCTTTCACGGCTGTATGTTCCACTTTCGCACTGTTCAGTGTATCATTGACCTACAAGAAATAAAAGAGTTTACTGTAGTGAGCCATGTTGAAGTGAAAAGAAATACATGTAAAAAGCAAATTAATTTACAAGGAAATGCTTTTGAAATGACGTTTATCATAATTAACATTTAAAAATTATATTATTAATTTCTATAGAGTTATTCTCTAAGTTTTTAAGAAAATAATTTCTTTTCACTTAATCTCCATGCTCAAAAGATCAGTTTTTGATTTTGGTTTTGTGGCAATGGGGACTGAATTCAGGGCGCACTTACACTGAGCTACACATCCCCAGCCCTTTCTCTTCTTTAAAACAGTCTCTTTAAGTTGCTGAGGCTAACCATGAACTTGCAATCCATTTGCCTCAGCCTCCAGAGTACCACTGTGTACCACTGTGTACCACTGTGCCTGTCAAACGACTGTTTTTGAAGAGGTAAGGGAAGGAGGATATATTTTAAGGGGAAATTTCTATTTATTTAATTTATTTAGTTTTGAGATAGGATCTCACTATGTTCTCAGGCTGGCCATGAGCTCCTAGGGTCAAGAAATCCTCCTGTCTTAACCTCCAGAGTAGGTGGGGTTATAGGCATGTGCTACCATGCTCAGCTCAAAATCAACATTTTAAAGTGGTAGTTAGTATTACAAATAAATATTTCTGTAACAAGAGAAAGAAAATGAAAGATACTGAGTTTAACAGTCTGTTCAAATTTTTTTTAACAGACATGTAGGTTAAAGATCTGATGACTCTTGAAAGTAAAATCTGTTATATGGAACCTTCAAGCAAATGAATTATTCTCTGAGTTTTCCATATAAAGAATTAATACATATCAGCATTCTTTACCATTAAGCATTTCAGATAGGAATCTTCCTAATGACACTGTCTTTGCCTTCTTAAATACACTACAATGAACACATTTAAACTTTTTCAGTAATTATATAGCAATACCTATAGAGCTACTAAACCATAACAGAGACCTGGCTTTGTTCAAATGCCCCAGTATTGCTGCTCCATTTTAGTAATGTTTTTTGTTATACCTTTATTATCAATACTTAAAAGTTCTTAAGACTCTAAGATCCCTAGACTTGCCCTTAGTTGGGGGTGATGGTGCACTTGTTAATACATGATGAGGATAACCACAGCCACTGTGTCGGGCATTGTGTTACTTATTTACAAACTCTCTATCTCACTTAATCACCACAAGAATTTTGTAAACTGGATAATACACTCTATTTTATAGATGAAGAAAACTAAAATTCAAGAATTTATGTAATCTGAGTCCTACAGTCAGGTAGCCAAGAAGTAGCAGAGCTAGAATTTAAACAAGATTTATTTAATTCCAAAGTCTCTGTTGTGGTGTCTCTAATATGTGCTTTACTTTTGTAACTACAATTTGTAACTACTAATTTGTAGTTACAAAGTAACTACAATTACACAAATAAGATATCCTAAGATTTTTGGTTAAATCTGGTAGATTAAAAACATTTATTTCAGGATATTCATCCAAAAACCCAATTCAAATAATCAGAAAGAAAGTATAAAAGTATAAATACATAACAAATAAGAGGATGGGAAAAGATAATAGTAGGTAAGATATAAAGTAGAAAAAGCCGGATTCTAAGCGCCTCAAGGAAAAAGTAAGACGCAAACCATCTGTGCTGCAGGACCCAGGAAGGCATCAGGTCTGTGAAGGCAGAAGTACAGAGGAAAGCCAACAAAGGAACACTAGAGGCCTTACAAGGCAGCCTGTGTGCATAGTGTTGGAGACCCAGCTCAGTTGTCTCAGTATACCAAGCCAAAGACTTCCTCTAAATAAGCAGGAAGGTTGAAATGTGAGGCTCGAGTGTCACTCAAATGAGGGTGGTGGAGAAGCAGCCATGCTGAAAATGGGAATTAAGTGTAAGTCCACCAGCAGAGACCCACTGCCTATTCCCTTACTTCACTCATAAAACACTGATGACCACACTTAGAACCCCCAAGCAAGAAGCTGGAGAATCTCTGTGAGTTCCCACCCAATTACCCTCAGTAGTAGACCTTATTCAGATCTAATAATCAATAAGCCACACCCTGCATGCATGGACCTTCCAAACGCCTCTCTTAAGCCTCACGTTGAACATGAGAGGACAGCCAAGCTCACCAGACATTTAACAATAGCCTCTAATGAAAGCCTAAATTTAAAAAATACAAAGGAGCTTGAAAAGAAAAGAAATATTAAAGAACAGAATAAAACTCCATTTTTTTTTTTAAAAAAGGATAATTCTTGAAGAGATTAGGGAAGGCATTACATTTATGAAGCAAGAATTAAGTGCTTATAAAAGAAACAAAGAATAGGGCTGGGGATATAGTTCAGTTGGTAGAGTGCCTGCCTCTTAAGCACAGGGCCATGGGTTTAATCCCCAGCACCACAAAAAAAAAAAAAAAAAAAAAAAGAATAAGATCAAAAGAATAAGATCAGGCTTTTAGAAATTAAAAATGAGATATACAATTTATACTATAAAATGAAATTTTTCAGAAAGTAGAAAAAGAGATAAAAAGTAAAATTAGAAGACTTGTTCAGGAGGTACATTGTTCAGGAGGAGTTTTAAAAAATTAACAGAGCATTAGAGGGAAGATATAATCAGTAATGAAAGCCTTGAGTTTCTTCAATGGGGTCCACTAAGTGCATAGGATATCTCAAATGAAGACACATATGCTAAAACACCAAGGGAGAAATTTCTGAAAGAAGGAAAAAAGGGAAAAAATTAGGTCACATATGAAAGATTAGGAAGCCAGGTGGTAACAGCAACAGTGAACACTAAAAGATGTGGGGGAAATGCCTTTAATTTTCTGAGGGAAAAGTACAGAATTCTATAGCCCAACCCAACTATCGAAAATGTGAAGAGACTAAGGACATTTCTGGGTACACAAAAGCTTACAATGTTTGCCTTTCATAAGTCCTTTCTCAAGAAATTATTGGAGGGAATACTGCAACAAAACAAGAAAAAACACCAGAAAAGAAGCTAACACAGCAAAAAGATACAAGAAATTCCTACTACGAAACAAAAGAAAGGTCTAAGATGGTAGCTGTGCAGCAGGTCCAGGGGAAAAGCAGTTTACTCTGGAGAATGAAGTCAGAGGGACCCAGGAGGGAGGAATTCAAGAGACTAGAAAAGGCAAGAAAAGAAACCTTACATGCTTGATTTTGAGTATGAATTAATGATAGGAAAGAAGAAAAGCAAGCAAATGAAAAAGTGAGGCAGTTAACACCAGGAAAAACAACTATATAAGAAAGGAACAATACTCAAAACACATTTACAGCTTATCTGTGAATCTCACCATCATAATTATCAAGTCATAATTCAACTAAAAATATCTGAAGGATGTAGGAAAGGAAAAGGAAAGGATCAGAAAATACTTTAAGGTATCACAAAATTCTCATCTTCCTTAAAGATGATTGATCTAAAACTAGAAAGTCAAGAAGTGGCAGTAGAAAGGATTTTATTTACAAGTACATACTTAGATACTAAAAGCTAAAATTGTTTAAAGTAGTTGTTTCTGTGGAGCAGGAGTCAAGAGCAGAGGACAAGGTAGGCAGTCATTGCTCTTCATCATGCACCTTACAGTACCATCTAAGTTTGTCATACACATGCATCTACAACATAATCAGCCTATATATGTATATGCATTCATAAATATGTCTATTAAAATAGGCTACTCACAAATAAACTGTTTGAACTCTACTTATAACATTCCCTTCCTGACATACTGGGGCATTTTCTGGATATTACTGATCCTCAGTAATGCTCAGGATATGTCTATACCTATATTACTTTCTGTGAAAAGTCTACTGATGTAGATAACAGTTTGCAAAACACTAATGAAGCACTTTATAATCAAGAAATAAACTCACATACAGAGGTACTTAATTTAGAAACTGATATTCTTTGGGAAAAAAATACACAATAAAGAATATGTTTATGTACGTATTAAAGGATATCTTTAGAAATGTAAAACAAATGTGTACTTGTGATATGTGGGAAAGTTCTAATATAGATATGTAAGTATGAATAGTCTCTGATATTATATATAATGAGGGTGGCTCTCTTAGCCAGGAACTCAATTCGGGCTACTACCGCAATGGTCTATAAAGTTTTCTTTCTTTTTTTTTCACTTTCTTTTTTTTTTTTTTGCATTGTTGGGGATACAACCCAGAGGCTTCTTCACACTTGCTAGGCAGACATTCTATCCAGCAGCTACACCTCCAGTTCTGAAGCTTTCGTTAAAAATAGAGCTGCCTGGGCATCTCAGAGATGATTCTCATGTGCACCAGGGTTGAGGATCCCTGTTCTAAAGTAGTATGCTAAAAGTCTTAATAAAAATTTGGACTTTAACCATCAACATTCAATTGCCATCATAAATGTGTTAACTTACACTGTTCGGAAGGATGCTATTACCGCCTTGTCTGTGATGGTCCATTCTGCTTCCTGTGGGAATGACAAAGTTCAGACTGATATGCTCTTGATGAATGTCAATAAAATATATTATTCAAATATTTTTTTAAAGTTACTTAGTAAATATTTTTAAAATAGTACTTTGCAAAACTTATCTGTTTTCTTAATAGTTTAACAATTGACTGAAATCCTTTCTAGAAGACTGTGTAAAATTAAATTTGCTTTCACTTTCCAAGTGCCTAGTTAAAAATGCATTTGAAAAAAAGGTGAAATAGCCAGGCATGGTGACACACACCTGTAATCCCAACCACCTGGGAGACTGAGGCAGGAGGTTCATGGGTCCGAGGACAGCCTAAGCAACTTAGCAAGGCCCTAAGCAACTTAGTGAGACCCTGTTTCAAAATTTAAAAAAGGGCTAGGAATTTGGCTCAGTGGGTCAATCCCCAGTACCAAGAACAAAAAGAAAAGAAAAAGAAACATTAATTTTTAAAGTGCATTAAAAGGAACTTCTGGAAAAAAATCTATTCTACACGTCTATCAGTTCTGCTACAACATAACTGTACAATACGTAAGTTTCAGAGTTGAAACTCAACATATAAACTTACCATTGTATCATAAAATTTCTTAAACTGAGCTAATAATACTTTTGCAGTATATTTTTGTGTGTGTGTGCAGTGCTGGGGACTGAACCCTGGGACACTTTACCACTCAGCTACATCCCCAGCCTTTTTAAAATTTTGAGTCAGGGTCTCACTAAATTGCCCAGACTGGTCTCTAACTTGTAATCCTCCTGCCTCAGCCTCTCAGGCTCTAGGATTGCAGGGTGTACCGCCATGCCCGGCCACAGTATACTTTTTAAAAAGCATACAAGAAAACATTGTTCCTGTAAGCATGACTATTATCTTACCTGGCATATTTAATGCTGCTGAAGAATCAGATGATGCAGCTTGGTAAGGCAAGTCTGTATTGAGCTGCAAAAGATAGCCCTCAACAGTAGGTACTTCATCCCACTTGACATGGAAAGAGTTGGTAGTAGCTTTGATCAACTGTACTTGTGATGGTGCTGGTGGTTTCTCTAAAGAACAGTATTGATATTAAACATTTTAGTTTCAAATTTAGTATCAATGGTTTGCCTACACAGTTTATGTGGACTGTAGCTTGGAAAATAAAAATAAGGAACATCTCATCTTTTTACCAAGAGAGGGAAAATTTACTCATATATACACAGCTATAGTAGGTCAAATGAAAATAGTTTGAGGTTCAGATTCCATTGTGTAATTTCTTTTTTAAAAATATTTTTAGTTGTAGATGGACACAATACCTTTATTTTATTTACTTATTTTTATGTGGTGCTGAGGATCAAATCCAGTGCCTCATACATGCAAGGCAAGTGCTTCACCACTGAGCTACAACCCCAGCCCTATTTGTTTAATTTCTTAAATAAATAAATCTACAAATCAAACAATCCAGTACCAAACTACTTGTGTCATCAGATTTTGGGGGGGAGGGGGATGGTTAATCCTAGAAGGAGGGGTGGAGACCAAGTATTATATAATAATAGCTATATTATTTTGCCTTTTTTGGAAGTTCTAATCTTTCTAAATTTATGAACTAATTTTCAATATACATTCTGGAAATACTAGTAATGTTATTAGACATAATTTTGATATGAAATTTTTGAAAAACATAACCTCTCTGAAGTTAATGTCCTCTTATCAAGATTTGAATTATTCAAAACATGTAACGTTGGCATAAAATATCACTAACATTTCCAAAACAAATACTAATAGAGTCTTAGAGCTGGAAAAAGATTTTGAGATTAGTTCTACAATATACTTATCTTCTTTTTCAACTTTCTATGCGTACCATATCAGGGAACTCACAAATCAGAGGTAGCACATTCCATCTTTGGACAGTTACATAAGAAAATTAATTTTTCTAGTGAGCTGCAATCTGTGTCTACAATTATGGATCAAGTCTAAAACTGATCACATTTTTAATATGTGTCTTTGGATTTACATACTGTTGGAGTCAGCAAACTATGGCCCATGGGTCACATCCAGTCCATGTCCGTTTTGTAAATAAAGTTTGTTGAAACACAGCTACGCTCATTTGTTTATTTAGTTTGTCTATGACCATTTTCATGCTACAGAAAAGCAGAGTTGACCAGCTATAATAAAGACCACATAGTCTACACAAGCTAAAGTATTTACTATCTGACCCTTTACCAAAAAAAAAGATTTGACAGTCCCGTTTTAGAAAGCAATTAAAAATGGTTCCTTTAACTATCATGGTGTAAATTTCTCCAAGGTTCTATTTACAATCCAGTTTGTCTATGCTTCTGAAAGTAAGGCGACCCATATCTGAACAAAGTCAGACATTAAGAAAATTCCCAGAAGAACACCACAAAACATAATATAAGCTATATGAAGACAGAATAGAAAAAAACAAAAGAGTGCAAATCCATGAAAGAAAGAAAATTTCCCAGAACTGAAGAATATGAATTTCCAGACTGAAAGGGTTGAGTTCTCAGCACAACAGATGAAGATCAGACACACAACAGCATGATGAAATTCAAAAACAGTGCGGCCAGAGGAAAGTCCCAAAAACTTCCAGAGTGAGGGGAGGAAAAAAAGGTCACATTAAAAAGGACCAGGGCTAGCCAGGCAGTGATGGCGCATGCCTGTAATCCCAGCAACTCAGGAGGCTGAGGCAAGAGGATTGAGAGTTCAAAGCCAGCCTCAGCAACTTAGCGAGGCCCTAAACAACTCAGTGAGACCCTGTCTCTAAATAAAATACAAAATAGGGCTGGGGATGTGGCTCCAACCCGGTTCAAAAAAAAAAAAAAAAAAGTACCAGGGCTGGGGTTGTGGTCCAGTGGCAGAGGTCTTGCCTAACATGTGTGAGGCACGGAAATGGATTCTCAGCACCACATATGAATAAATAAAACAAAGGCCCATCAATAAGTAAAAAAAAAAAAAAATATATATATATATATATATGTATATACACACATACATATATACACACACACATAAACAAACACACACACGCACATATATATATTTAAAAAAACAAAAATAAAAAGGACCAGGACTGCCCGGTGTGATAGAATACTCCTATAATCCCAGCAGCTTGGGAGGTTGAGGCAGAAGGATCAAAGCCAGCCTCAGCAACAGCAAGGTGCTTAGCAACTCAGTGAGACCCTGTTTCTAAATAAAATACAAAATAGGGCTGGGGATGCAGCTCAGTGGTTGAGTGTCCCGAGTTCAATCTCCCATACTTTAAAAAAAAAAAAAAAGAAAAGAAAAACCAGGACTGGAGGTACAGTTCAGTGACAGAGTGCTTGCCTAGCATGCACAAGACCCTGCATTCAATCACCAGTCAATCAATCAATCAATTAATAGGATTGGCTGAGTGTGTTGTTATGTGCTTCCAGCAATTCAGGAGGCTGAGGTAGAAGAATGGCTTGAACCCTGGAGTTTGAGGGCAGCCTGGGCCATACAGCAAGACTCCATCCCAAAAACCAAACAAAACAAATTAACAAAAATCTTGACAGATTGGGGAGGTATAGCACAGGAGTAGAATGCTTGCCTAGTATTCCTAAGGTCCTGGGTTCGATCCGTAGCAATAAAAAAAAGAACCAAATATCAGAAGTTGTCTGAATTTCTCAAAACGTAATACTGGAGACTTGAAACAATAGAACAATGCTTTCAAAATTCTGAATAATAATGACTTCTAATATAGTATACCATTTCTATCCAAACTGCCAATTAAGTTGAAAGACTGAACACATTTTTTTTTTTTTTTGGGGGGATTGAACCCAGGGGCATTTCAACCACTGAGTCACATCCCCAGCCCTATTTTGTACTTGATTTAGAGACAGGGTCTCACTGAGTTGCTTAGGGCCTCGCTAAGTTGTTGAGGCTGGCTTTGAACTCGCGATCCTCCTGCCTCAGCCTCCCAAGTGCTGGGATTACAGGCATGTGCCATCATGCTCAGCCTGAACACATTTTTAAACAATGCAAGATCAAAAATAAATGTATCACCTATGCACCCTTTTCCTGGGATGTGTTCCACAAGAAATGAGGAAGTAAACTAAGAAAAAGGAAAATGTGGGATCCAGGAAACAGGAAACCCAGCAAGGGTGTGAGGTAAAACATAACTCCAGGAAGATGACGGAGATTCCAGGATGATAGCTGTGCTGGATTTGTAGAGGGCAGCCATCCCAGAGTAAGGCAGGAGAACTCTCTTCAAAATGATAAAATCTGATAGACCATCTGATGCATAATGAGAGAAGATTTAACAAATAACAGAGAATATGGATTGAATTAGTTACATACAAGCATATCTAAAGTGAACAAAACCGACAATTAGTTCCTTGGCAAAAAAAATGGTACAAGGAAGGTTTGACTGTAAATAGTGTTTATACAGTCATAATATAAATAAAGAATACTCATCTAATGAAATTTTGGGGTAATCATATTGAAAGGATAAGAGGTAGGAAAAGTATGGAAGAGAGGTGAGGAATTGTGGGAAGAAGAGATCCCTTACTTTTCATAGTAGTAAGTGGGCAAATTACACCTAAACTGAAAAAAAAAATCGAAGTAACAATACATGCACACAATAATAGAGATGTGGAAATAAATACCCAAGGATCATTTAACAGAATTGAAAAAAGATGCTTACAAAAGCAAGGAAAATGGGGAGAAAGTGGGAGTAAGGCTGCAGTTTTCATGAAAAGCTATATTATGGAGTTCTATTACTCATTTAAATGTGATCAAATGTATAAAGTTTAGAAGTAAAAAAAAAAGGCAAAATAAAGAGCCCCTATCTCTCTAAAAAAGTGATACTAACTTGTCAAAAGGCAAAGCAAAATCCAAATTCTGCCCTTATGGCAGTGGCCATGATTACTTTTAGATGAAATATTGGTGACTTAACCTTTGCAAAGCTAGCCACTCAGATCCAATGGTTTATAAACTTTTAAAGTCACAGCTCCCTTAGAGAATCTGCTTAAAGTGATATATATTTCATACAGAGTGAAATTCATTATGTACACATTTTTTTCATCCTTGGATTTTGGTTAATAATTCCCAGTTTCAGAGATGACTCAGTATGTTGGATTTTTCATGTTTCTCTCCTGCTTGCTGGGATAGACTTCTTCCACAGAAATTATGTAGTCTCTAACTTTGTTGTTCCACTTATTTTTTTCAACTACCTTAATTTTAACATAAACTGTTTTATATTACAAAAGTAGTACATTCTACTGTAGAAAAGTGATAAGACAGAAAAACTGAAGTTATAAAATCTCATCTCAAAATAATACTTAAGTGTGCAAACTTGCTGATTTTTTATTTACACACTTAAAAAACTGGAGCCACAGGTATGTTTTATTTTTCTTTTCCTATAGCACCACAAACTATAAACAACTCCGGATTTAATGTCCATACCAACCTCTAGATTTGTTTATTCCATCAACTGCTTATTTGGTCTCATTTTAAACTTAGCCTGGGTTTGTTTGATATTTTCCAAAGTTAGACTGAGGTAATAAGACTTTGGGGAAGAGTACCACAATGGTGAAGCACTTTTTTATTACATGATTTCCAGGAGGGCAAATATATCTTATCAATAGTGACTTATCAAATATGACTTATCAATAGTGATATCAACCTTGATCACTTTAGTAAGGTAGTGCTTACAGGTTTCCCCATGAGGCTACTATTTTTTTCCCTTCCATACTCTATTTTTTGGAAAGGAGACTCTAAGTCCAACCTACACTCAAGGAGAGAGGAATTAATATACTCTTCTGATGTCAGAAATATCTACACAAATTATTTCTCTCATTCATTTTTATGTCACGATCTTTTTTTGTGGTGCTGGGGATTGAACTCAGGGCCTTTTGCTTGCAAGGCAGGCACTCTACCAACTGAGCTATATCCCCAGCCCCATTCATTTTTAATTACAAAAAAGAGGCAGTGTCATTTAGATTAAGTCTTAAAAGATCAAACATTATTTGAGTATATACCTAAAGGAAAGATTTTATTTGCTAAATACTCTTACCTACCAGTATCAAGATACCAGAGATCTTTGCAGCAAACTTGACTATTCAGTGCTTTTTTGTAGCCATCTCTTCCACTCCAAAAATATAATCGAGTGCCAATTGCAACAGCACAGTGTCCAGCTCTTGGTCGTGGTCTTGAATTTTTTTTATCTTCCTGAGAATCTGATACTAGAGTGGTCCACTCTGCTGTATCTAAAACCATAGGCATTATCCACGACTGATCTATTGTTCTTAAACAAATTTCACAAATTCTTTATTAATAAATCTTATTTCAATGAGTAACTCTTAAAAGACTCACCTAGATTTAGGTAAGAAAAAGAACTGGTACATCTCCATTCACAATCATGAGGCGAAGTCTCAATATTTTCCCCCTTATGTGGAACCCATCCACCAAAAATGTACATTCTGAACAATAATCAAAAAAAAAAAAAAGCAAGAACAGAAAGTAGTTGGTTTAATTTCACTTGTTGGATTTGAAATGCTAAGAATGAACTTAAAATTTATTTGTTGACTCAGTTTCAGGACTGTTAGGCATAGTGGTACACACCTACAATCTCAGCTATTCAGAGGCTGAGGCAGGAGGATTATAAGTTTGAGGCCAGCCTCACCAACTTAACAAGATCCTCAGCAACTTAGCAAGATGCTGTCTCAAAATTGAAAAAAAGAATAAAAAGGACTGAGCATGTGGCTCAGTGGTAAAGTGACCCTGGGTTCAATCCCCAATACCAGAAAACAAAAAACAAAAAAATTTAAACTACGTCCTCAGAGTCCTAGAGGTTCTTGAGAAAAGCCTAATGGCTGCTAAAGAAGATAAGCTCATCAGGCAGAGTTTAGGGTTCATGAGACCTTGTGCCAATCAGGGAAACTCTACTTTTTATCTATTTTATATGCTAGAGTTCCAATGGAAAATTGCATTCTATCAGATTTTGTTTAACTGTGAAGATGATTCTGTTTAGTTTGAAGCTTTTATTTATTTATTTATTTATTTATTTTTGTGGTATTGGGGATTGAGCCCAAGAGAGCTGTACCACTGAGTCACATCCCCCACCCTTTATTTTTTATTTTGAGACAGGATCTCACCAAGTTGTCCACACTGGCCTCAAACTTGCAATCTTCCTGCCTCAGCCTCCTGGGTCTCTGGGATTGCAGGTATGTGCAATACTGGCTGTTATTTAAAAAATACTCTTGCTAAATACTGAACTTCAGACAACTCAGATCTTACCAGTTTTTTAAATTGACCTATTAAGTCCCAAGTTTTCAATTCTGTGAATTAGTGAGGTTCTAAATTACAACTAGTAGTGTCCTGAAACATTACATTTAAGGTAAAATCCCCATACTAGTAAATACATCATTAAATTTTACTTAAATAGTACTCCTAATCATGGCCCAGTGTTACATAAATAAGGACACTTATAACAGTTAATATTTATCAAGTGCTCTGAATGTACCGGATACTGTTCTAAGCATTTTTACGTATTAATACACCTAATCCTCATTAAAACCTTGTGAAGTTTTACTTTAATCTGCATTGTATGCTTAAGGAAACTGAGGTACATGAATTAAGTTTCTTTGTCCCAGGTCACATAAAGAGCAAGTACCAAAGCTGAGGCTTAAATTGAGGTAATCTAGTTATAAAGCCTATATTCTAACTAAAACTCCATACTGCCATCCAAACATAACTACTGAGATGATTATATGTGCCTGAATACAAATAAAGCAGTACTAAAAATATGTCAAAAGAAACAGTGAGGTAGGTGTGCCAAACATCCACAAAGTACCTATCAGTTGACAACATCCTGGCTTACACTCAAGTCGTGCCTACTCTGGACAAGGAATTGTGAGGAAGGTAAAGATGTGTACGATACAGTACAATAAGAAATGACACATAAGGTGTTTAGCTTCTGCAGGTAAATTTCTTTAGCTTCAGAAAGCACATACATTATTAAGTTTAGTAATATATTTCCAAGAAACTAGTAATATCACTTTTGTGTACATCTTAAGTTGGTTTCTAAAAAAAAAAGCAAAAACAACACAAAAAAATCCTTACTTGTTTCCTATAACACTGGCTGTGTGAAGGCTTCGCGGAAGTGGAACTGTCCCTTTAGTTTCTGGTTTTGACCATGACATAGTTTCTAAAAGCAAAAATAAGTATATTAGCAACTTGATCTAATAATAGCAAATTACCTCAATTTGTATAATTTTAAAAAATAGAAAATAAGTACTTATCAAAATGAAGCAAAATGTTTCACAGCAGTTATCTGAACTTCATCTTAAAACAACATTTCAGTTGACATAAATTGCCAGACAGAAGTCTATTTATAGGTGAATGTTAGCATTTGTAATGGAGAAGTGACTTACAGTATCACCCAATTCTGAATTAAGAACAATATTAGCGTTTTTAAAGTTTTAGGGTAAAAGTACGTTGTGTACTTTATAGTCAAAGGTGAGACACACACTTGCCTTCCAACCATTCTTTCCTAGAGTCCATTTAGAAAGAGCTAGCTAAGGGTAGCTAATGCTACATTTCCCATAGATAAAGTAGCCATATAGAATTGTCATCCCCAACAGGACACTTTTCAGTGTAAAAAGGGGTACCTACTGATAATTACATAGGACAGTAAGCATAAAGCAGGACCATACCAGGCAAACCAGGACCTCTAGTGACACTACTTAAGGGGACACAGAAGAGTTTATTATCATAAATCAACTTCATTTAACCTGACCTATAGTCTCAACTGTGCCTGGACTATAAGTACAGGCTATAATTTTAATGCAACTCAATAAATGCTACAATCAAAAATATTTTCAAGGTATTTTAAAATTTGACTTTATAATCATAACCTATCCCTGAGCCTGAATAAAGTTAAACATACCTAAGTCAAGCTGCCACAGGTCATCCAGGCGAGCACCACACATTCCACCAAAAACATACATTTTAGGACTTCCAGAATCTTTTTTGCAATATATAACAGCTGTGTGGGATTCTCTTGGAGAAGGCACAATCCCTTTAGTGACTGGAATGCTCCACCCAACAACACCAGAACCATGCTGCAACTCTAACTCATAGAAATCATTTAAATATCTGCATATCAGGAAAAAAAGGAGAAAACATTAGATAATACATGTCTTTTATCTTTTTTTGTTTCTATTCATAAAGATAATATATGTAAAAAATTCATATTAGAAACAGCACAGAGGGGCTGGGTTGTGGTTCAGTTGTAGAGCACTTGCCTAGCACATGTGAGGCATTAGGTTCCATCCTCAGCACCACACAAATACAAATAAATAAAATAAAGGTATTGTGTCCATCTACAACTAAAAAAAATTTTTTAAAAAAGAAACAGGCACAGGAAGGATGGTTGGACCCTCAAATGAGAAGGTTTGAATGTTTATTCCCATGTTTGATGCTTCAACTGGAATGGTTGAAGGACATGCCAAAGGTACTTTTATCCTGTGTATCTGTGTGGCCTCTTCAGAGGATGGTTTTTGTTTTGTTTTGTTTTGTTTTGTGGTGCTGGGGATTGAACCCAGGGCCTTACGCTTGCAAGGCAAGCACTGTACTGACTGAGCTATATCCCCAGCCTTTTGTTTTGTTTTGTGTTGTGTTGTGTTGTGTTTTGTTTTGTTTTGTCAGAGGATGGTTTTTAGCATTAAATTAATATAGCAAGCAGTAACCCCAGAACATTCATTCAACACACAATTACAAAATACTACTATGTACCAAGTGCTCTTTCAGAGCTTAGTAAAGAACAGAAGAGAGCAAAATATCCCTGCCATCATTTAGCCAACAGAGACTGTATCAGTGACAATGGTAGCGTCTTTAAAACACAGACCCAAATTCTCTAATACTCTTCCCATCAGGAGGTGGCGTCTATGAGTCCTCCCCTTGTTCTCCAAAGGCCAATATACCTTCACTAAAACATTGCTCTGGAACCCTGAATCATCATGTAAAAAGTCTAGCTACCAAAAAAAACACCACCTGAAGAGGCCACACACAGGTAGGCAGGATGACAGCATGTTCCTCAGCTGTCTCAGTTGAGGTATCAGAGATGGGAGTAACCACTCAAACTTTCACATTTGAGAGTCCAGCCTTCCCTTCTGTGTCTCATATGAATTTCAGACCCACAGAATTCATGAGCATAATAAAATATAATTCTACAGCACTAGATATTATAATTCTACAGCACTAAATTCCGGGGCAGTTTACCACACAGCAATCAATAACCAGAACAAATACGACTTACAATATTTGGGCAACTATAAGACCCTCTCTCTGGATGTCGACGGACAGTAAACAAGGCATACAACATGCCTTGCAACTTCTCCCCCACTGTAATGTCATCACAAGGTCCAAGTAGCTTCTTTACTTTAGACACTGGCATTAAACTCATTTGTGATATGGATGTTTTCAAAGTTTTCAGCAAAATGACTTTAGTAGGGATCTATTTCCTACCAAGGTTTTACTCAAAAATGAGGGCAAAAGAAAAACATTTAAAGACATATAAAACTTCAAAGTGTAGCCATGCAATTGTTTTGGGAGAAAATGATTCAGAAAGTTAACTAGGAAAAAGAAAATTCAAGAGAGGGATAAGAGAAATGGTAGAGCAAAAACACCAGTAAGTTATGGTTACATTTAAATTGTGTTCTTAATTGTGGTTGTGCAATTTAAACAGTCACTAAGGAAGATTTACTAAAAAAACTGGGCACAGTGATGCAACCTGCAATCCGAGCAACCCAGTCAAGAAGATCTCAAGTTTGAGGCCAACCTGGGCATCTTAGCAAGACCCTGTCTCAAAATTAAAAAAAAAAAAAAAAAAGGCTGGGAATGTAACTCAGTGGTGATAAAGTGACCCTGTAATCCAGTAATGGAAAAAAATTACTAAAAGTTCATTTCTTAACATCACCATAATAGATTCAAGAATATATTGAACATATAGCAAAAGGTGGTAGGCAAAGAATACTAATGGTAAGACAGCAATTTATTCCCAGAGGTGATAAGACATTTTCAGTTTAAAATGTGTGTTAATTTCTAAGCAACTGACGGAAGCACAGAATTAAGGGAAGCACAGAAATAGCATGTATAATTTTTAAATCACTAGAGGGAAAGAGAAACACAATAAATCAAGAAAAAATTTAAAAAGGGAAAAACAAGCAAAGCATAGTACA
Organism: Glaucomys volans; assembly: GCA_020662805.1. Classification (NCBI taxonomy): domain Eukaryota; kingdom Metazoa; phylum Chordata; class Mammalia; order Rodentia; family Sciuridae; genus Glaucomys; species Glaucomys volans. The sequence goes on along the minus strand of JAJEJO010000446.1, from coordinate 759,708 downwards.
CAGAAAGCATTTAATAAGATATTTACAGAAAGACCCACCATAAACTGTGTCAAAAGAAATAAGTCAAAGCCACGTATGGTGGCACATGCCTGTAATCTCAGTGACTGGGGAGGCTGAGGCAGGAGGATTGCAAGTTCAACACTAATCAGCAATTTAGTGAGACTCTGTCTCAAAACTGAAAAAAATTAAAAAGACCAAGAAGGTAGCTCAGTGGCAAAGCATCCTTGGGTTCATTCCCTGGTGCCAAAAAAAGAAAAAAAAAAAAAGAAAAAGAAAAAAAAGAAAGGAAGGAAGGAAAGAAAAAGGTCAAACTGAAAAAAGTTTTTTGGTAGATATGACAGAAAAAGATCAAATTTTCTTACAGAAATCCTAAAAATGAAGATAATGACCAACCACACAATAGACATAGTACTCACTACCCAAATAAAGACAGCATAGGCAAAAATCAATGAGTATGTGTGTATGTATATACATAAAAATTTTTTTTAAATAAGCAATGTGAAGTTGGCAAAGTATGAAACAAATTCTGTAACAGTAAAAGGAGTTTTAACTAGGAACATAAATGTGGCTCATATTTCAGAACTTAATTCACAAAATTCAAGGATTAAAAGAAACAGTAAACTCATCACCATAAATGAAATGAATTTATCTTAATACCCATTTTTGGTTAAAATGATGCGGCGGGGGGGGGCAGATCCCAGAGACTCAGGAGGCTGAGGCAGGAGAATCAAGAGTTCAAAGGCAGCCTCAGCAAAACCAAGGTGTCAAGAAACTCAGTGAGAGCCTGTCTCTAAACAAAATACAAAATACAGCTGGGGATGTGGCTCAGTGGTTGAGTGTGCCTGAGTTCAATCCCCAGCACACACTGCCCCAAAAAAAGATTTGGGGCAGGGAGCTAACTAGTCCTAGAAATATAAGAAAAAGGCCTGAGTGTGCCAGGTGTGGTGGCACACACCTGTAATCCCAGTAATTGAGGAGGCTGAAGCAGGAGGATTGCAAATTTGAGGTCAGCTTTAGCAATTTAGTGAGATCCTGTATCAAAATTTCTATAACTTAAAAAAAGATTAGGGATGTAACTCAGTGGTAAAGTACCTCCAGGTTCAAACCACAGTACCAAAAAAAAAAAAAAAGAAAGAAAGAAAAAAGAAAAAAGAAAATATCCTTATCAAAGGCATATACCAGAAAACAAAGCAATTAATGATAGAAAAGTAAATAATTTATTTAACTTCACAGAATGAAGTTTAAAGCAAAAGTCAACAAATTTCCTCTATACAAGGCTAGATAATAAATATTTTAGACTTTGTGGGCCATAAAGTCTGTTGCAGCCGGGCGCAGTGGCGCACGCACATGCCTATAATCCCAGCACTTGGGAAGCTGAGGCAGGAGGATTTCGAGTTCAAAGCCAGTCTCAGCAACTTAGCAAGGTGCTAAGCAACTCAGTAAGACCCTGTCTCTAAATAAAATATAAAATATTGCTGGGGATGTGGCTCAGTGGCCAGGTGCCCCTGAGTTCAATCCCCAGTACCAAAAAAAAAAAAAAAAAAGTCTGTTGCAACTACTCAACTCTTCTATTTTAACACAAAAGCAACCTAAGGTAATAAGCAAATGGATTGGCATGGCTATCTTCCAATAAAACTTTATGAATAAAAATAGGCCAGAAGGCCAACTTGGCCCACAAAGCACAGTGTGCAACACCTGGTAGAAAGCCCAGAACCATTTATATAAAAATTAAGGCATGACAGAGATGAAACTTTAAATAAATTTTAAAAATGGCTTATGTAGTAAATAGTATTAGAAGAACTGGAAATCAATTAGGAAAAAGAGGCAAAAGCCTTACACTAGTAACAAAAGTATATTCCAAATGTATTAATTTGGTTTTTTAATGTGATGTTGGGGATGTAACCCAGGGCCTCACACATGCTAGGAAGTGTTCTACCAAGGAGCTATATTCCTAGCCAAAGCCCTAAGCATAAAAAACAAAACTGTGAATGTATCAGAAGAAATGAGAGAAAAAATTATTTTTTATATTTTGGGGAATGAGAGTCTTATTAAGGAAGATACAAAATAAGAAAGCTAAAAGGAAAATACTGCCAAATTTGATAAAACAAAAATGAAAACTCTTAAAAATTAAATAAGCAAAGAGAGGACCTAGACAAATATTTGGAGTATATGAAATAAAACACATTTTATTTTTTATATATATAAAGAACTCCTGATCTCAATATTAAAAAGAAAAACTGAAATCCATGAAAATGATTAAAAAGAAATTAATTCAGCAAGGTCACAGGATACAAGGTCAATATATAAAGCCAGGGCTGGGGATATAGCTCAGTTGGTAGAGTGCTTGACTCATAAGTATGAGGCCCTGGGTTCAATCCCCAGCACTGCAAAAAAAAAAAAAAAAAAAATATATATATATATATATATATATATATATATATATATATATACACATATATATATCAGCCAATTTTATTTCCATATACTAGCAATAACAAAAAATTATATTAAAAAATCAAGTTCATTCACAGTATTATCAAAAATTTTTCAATTTAGGAATTTAACCAAATAAGAAAAAGCAAGACTTGTACACTAAAACTATAGAAGAAAAGAGACAGTGATTACTTGTGTTTAGAAAAAGGAGGAAAAGTATTTCCCAGTGTGAACCACTTTTAAGAGTTTCTCCTATGAAATATGGAAATGATTTTAAGTCATATTTTTATCATTAAATTCCCAGGGAAACATAATTTTAAAATAACCATCTGTTTCTTTTGGCTATCACTAATGGCCTAGCAAACATACATTATAACTCAAGATACATAAATATATTGATATGAGCAGTTATATTAATATAAATTTAGTAAAATAATTTCTGTGTTGGAGAAGATATAGTATGAAAACAGATAAACTCCACAGACTAAGGAAAACACAAATACACAAAAATTTGTTCATTGTTAGGTTTAAACAAAAAAAGTTAAGCTTTATCCCTTATAACAAAGATGGAAGAAATCAAATGTTCCTCATCTAAATCATAAAAGAAGCATTTGGTCTAAAAAAAGAGTTGGCATACCTGGGAACGTTGTTGTTTGAATCTTCACTTTCATTTGCCAGACCACCAAACAAATAGCATTTGTTACCATATAAAGAAAAACTATGTCCAAGCCGAGGACAAGGAGGTAAACCAGAGGAAGGGGGGTGGGGTTTCACTTTTTTCCATAACCATCGACTTGCCTAAAAAAGACCACAAACACACTGAGGTAAAATCAGGAAAGCATTCCTATTCTTATACTGTCAAGAGT
>JAJEJO010000446.1:737648-756309 GCA_020662805.1 Glaucomys volans | reverse complement strand
TGTGTGAGGCACTGGGTTCAATTCTCAGCACCACATATAAATGAATAAAATAAAGTCTATCAACATGTAAAAAAAAAATTTTTTAAATCTTCTATCTGCACAGATTTCCACAAGGGTACACTAAGCTTTTAATAATAATAAACACTAACAGTACTAATATTTTCCAACTTAAAAATTATTTATTATATATACCTTTAAGATTAAATGTAATTTTTAATTTATGTATTTACTTACTTTCAGATATTAGGTAATCCATGAATAAGAACTATTTTAACCTTTAAATTAACATAAAGCTCATTTCACAAACCAAACCCCCAAAATTACACTCTGGCTATAAAGCTTTCTTTGTCTGAAACTGTTTTTGAAATGGGTTGCTGGTAAATAAGCATAATTCATCTACATCTGCCAACTAGCAGATAACCTCATAATAATGGACTTGGAAACATGCACAAATCAAGAAGAGTCAAGGAGGGATGGTTTTCATATCCCTCCTTGACTCTTCTTGATTTGTGCATGTTGTCAAATTTTAAAAAGATTATATGAACTGAAACCCCTCTTTTCCACATATTGTTGGGGGTGGGGGAAAGTGGGGAATAATTATTAGTGTGAGAGGTAACATTTGTAAAACACCAAAGCAGTGGGTTTGGAAGTATATAGTCTTGGAATCAACAACATCAGCTGAGAACTTGGCAGAAATGCAAATGCTCAGGCCCCAGTAGAGACAATACTGACTTGGAAACTCTTGGGGGCAGGGCCCAGCAATCTGTTTTCACAAAGCCTTCAGGTGATTCTGTTACAGGTTAAAAATGAAAAACTATTACACCAAGATACAGAAACCTAAACATGTAACACATGCAAGTAATGCTAAAACATTTAGCTTAAGGTTACAAATGTCACATTGGGCATGGGAAAAAACAGACTAGAAACTGGCTTTTAAATGAAGTGGAAACATTTTTTTTCAAGCTATAAAGTATGAAGCTCATGTTGTTTTAAGAATGCCAATGAAATACTTTGCAATCTTTTGACAGATTATAAGCAGTATCAATATTAAAACTTTAGATTCAAATAATAAATTTTAATACACTTACTTGTAACTCATATAACTCATTGCTGTATCTTCCATATTCAACCATTCCCCCAAATACTAATATTCTGGTTCCATCACAGACAAATCCATGGGCAGCACAGCCTGGAGGGATGTCTCCTCTAACAGCCGGTAGGAACCACTGATTTGTAACTAGTTGCCAAAATAAAGTTAAAAATCAATTATAACAAACAATGATTATCACATTCTATGAGTATATGCTTTATATGTATCATCTGTATCAGTGCTTCTCAACTGGGGATGATTCTGGCCCCCAGGGGATACTGCTTTGACAATGTCTGGAAACAATTTAGTTATCATAACTGGAAGTGGAAATGTTACTGGCAAGTAATGGATGGAGGCCAGGGATGCTGTCAAACATCTTACCACGTACATAATAGTACCCCACAGCAAAGGATCATCTGGCCCAAAATGTCAACTGTGCTGATGTTGAAAATCTCTGATCTATATCATTTAATTTTTACAGAAACCCTGCTTGGGTGAGCATCATCTCCATTTTACAAAAAAAAAAAATCTGAAATTTTGAAAGATTTGGTAAATTTAATGCTGATTCTGGATAACTGTCAGAACAAGATTCAAGTTAGGTCTAATTTGCTCTAAAGCCAGAGTTTTTACACCATACTAAATCGATAGCTTTTAAACACTGAGTTGTTCAGAGGAGGAGAGGATGGAAACGAGTTCCCAACTCTACTGTTCTGCTAAACTTTAGGTGACCACAGTGATTACGTTTTTTGGTCAAAGAAAAGTTACTGATCATGAAATACACCTCAAATTCAGCAATGAGCCTTATACCAAGGTCATAGGTTCCTCTGAATAGCCGGAGTGTTTACGAGTGGGGAAAAAAGAAATGCCAACTTTCTTTCTATTCCACGGAGAGTCGAGAGCAGGGCCTCGCTGACCAGCGGCACCTGCGATCCTCCGCGGGGCTCCGGTGGGGACACCCTCTATCGGAGGACCGGTCCAGAAGGCGCCGCCGCACAGTCACCCGCAGAGACCAGGCCCGGCTCGCCGCCAACCACCTCCCCGCTAGGTGAGGCTACCCCCGGGGAAATGGTGAACCTCCTGCCAGATTCGGGGCTGTGCTGGGGACCAGAGCACCAGAGGACCCCGCGTCCCTCTTCACCCCAGGAGGAGGGGACGGAGGGAGGCGAGCCGGCACAGGCCCGGGCGCTCTGCTGTGGAGGGATTTTGTTTGCTGACAGCCGCAGCTCCTCGGCCCCCGCAGCGGGCGAGGCCGGGGCAGAGGCCCAGGCGGGTGGACACCATCTCCCTCGCCAAGGTCCGCGGGCCGGGCGGGGGCGCGGGGGTCGGGGCGGCCCGCCTGACGAGCGACGCCCGGCCCGGGGTACGACCCGCCCCGCGGGCCCCGGGAAGCGGAGCTGCGGTCCAGGACGCCGCGGACCCCGGCCGCCGGGCAGAGGCAGCGGTGACCCGGCGGTGACAGCTGTCAGGGCCGCGGCCGCCGCCTCGCCTCCCCTCCCCCTCCGCGGCTCCCGCAGGCGGGGCCGAAGAGCCGCCGCCGCGCCTACCCGTGTTGTAGACGTGCAGCTCGTCCGCGATGCCCTCATTGCCCCCGCCGAAGATGATCATCAGCTCCCGGATGGCCACGGCTCGGTGTCCGTGCCGGGCGCGGGGGACTGGCCCCGTGAAGGAGGAAACCCGCCTCCAGTTGAGGAGGCTGGGAGCCGCCATCTTCCCAACCCCCGCCCCTCTGCCCACAGTGCACCGCGCCCGCTCCAGCGCCGCGGCTCCGGGGGAGGGCGGGGACCGCCCCCAGCGGAGCGCGCGGGAGGGGCGTCACGTGACCGCGGGCGCCCCGGGCCGGGCCGGAGGCGTGCGGAGCCCCGCCCCCCGCCGGCGGCGACGTGGCCCGCCCGGCACCCGGCGGCGCATCCTAGAGTGCGAGGACAGCCCCGCCGGCCGAGGCTCCCTCTCTCGCCCGGCGCCCCTGTTGGGTATTTTGGGGAGAAATTACAGCCTTGTCCTTGGCGTCCTCTCTAATTGAGCATCTGCCCTGTGCGGGCGGGTCAGACCCTCCGGACAGTCGCGCACACAGCGGGGAAGCTCAGTAGCGGTCCGAAGTGCTGGAGCTCTTCGCAGAGGGAGGATGCGCCCGGGAATGCGGGTTCCGGGGAGCCTGCAGCCTGGAGTTGCAGCTCTGCGCACCGGGGGAAGGTCGCTGCAAAACCTGCTCAGGGAATCGAGGTCGGGGTTGAGGGGTGCCGAGCCAAGACATTTAGGAACGGTGAACCACAAACGGTGTTTTTGGTTTGTTAGGTTTAGCAGGTGACGAACTACGTGCAGATTTCTTTTTTCTTGCTAACAACTGACGAACTTCCATAGCCAGGCACCGTCCTCGGTTACCTTCTGCCTGTTAAGTCATCATCTTTCCAACAATCCGGTGAGATGCGTATTGTTATCTCCCTTTTGTGGATGGGGAAAGGAGGCACAGGGCAGTAAAGAAATGCTTTAAGGTACGTACAGAAAAGGATTGGGGCCAGGATTCCAACACAGGGCTTCCACTTTCAGAGCTCCCAGCCTGAGCCTATACAGAACGGCCTGAGAGCGGTCATGTAGTCACTGCAGCCCGTAAAACCGTCCAGCTGCCTTGTGATTTGATCCCACACCACATCACAATACAGTCTATTAGCTTAAAGAAATTGTATGTAGGATTCTTGACACACACACACACACACACACAAATGCTGTATTTATTTGTTTCACTAAGATAAGCTTTTACTATCGAAATGTATCCGAAAACATCACGTTGGATACCTTGCATGTACACAATAAAATTTATTTTAAAAAATAAAAAGAGCTGGGCGCGGTGGCGCTCGCCTGTAATCCCAGCGGTTTGGGAGACCGAGGCTCAACAATTTAGCGAGATCTGTCTCAAAATAAAATATTTAAAGAGGGGCTGGGGATGTGGCTCAGTAGGTAAAGTACCCTGGGTTCAATCCCTGGACCAAAATAAATAAATAAATAAATATGAAAAGAGATAAAAGTCCCATGGAGGATAAAGGGGCATTAAATCTCTACCTCAAATTCTCACGGAGACACTGAAGGGATCAATTCACACCATATACAACTCATTTCCAGAAATTCCTTCTTCTTCACATCATTTTCAGTTTCATATGCTGAACTCACAGTCCCCCAACTCCCTCAAACTTGAGATGCCTTTCTGCCTTCCTATCCACCTAAGCTTTGCTTCCAGAGATAATTCTCTCTTTAAATAGACATTTTTCCTGCTTCCTGCGGTGGCCTGTAATCTCAGCAACTCTGGAAGCTGAAGCAGGAGGATCTCAAATTCTAGAGAGACCCTGTCTCAAAAAGGGCTAGAGATGTGGCTCAGTGGTAAGCGTCCCCAAGTTAAATCTGTAGTAGCCCCCGCCCCACATTTTTCCTATCCTTTCCAGCTTCTGCTTCCAAAATATTTCCTCTCTCTCTTTCTCTCTTTCTCTCCCCCCCTCCCTCTCTCCCTCTCTCCCCTTCTCCCCCTCTCCCTCTCCCTCTCCTTCTCCCCCTCCCCCTCCCTCCCTCCCTCATGCTGAGGGGACCAGGACCACACATAAGTGAGGTAAGTGCTCTACCACTGAGCTACACCTCCCAGTCCCTCAATTATCCCTCTTGTCCATTATTTGTCAAATTTCATTGGAAAGGGAAGGGAAAATGTCTGGAACAAAGAAAAGATGTCTTCTATATTTATGTATTAATATTTTTCTTTGTGGCATACATAATATAGACTCTAAAGTGTTTCTGTTGTAAAGTTTTTATGGGTTTGAAAACTGGAAAAGTTGGAATAAAGCAGTGAGTTCCATAAAAACCCAAAATATGTACTTTAAAGAACTATATTGTATTCTGAGACTGCAGTGCTTAAATAATTGGGCTTTTTTCTAAGGCCCTGCAGCAGAAGACTAAGGAAAAAAATTTTAAGTCGCAAACCTAATATTAATATTCAAGTTTTTAAAAAATGGCATATGATATTTGAAAACCAGAGAATCCATGAACTAGGGGAAAGATGAAGGCAAAATATTCTGAACACAAAACAGATTGCAGATTTGAGCTAGTTGCTTGGGTTAGGAGCTTCAGGGTAATGAAGGGAGTGTGTGCTGGTGTCCTGAGACTGCTGGGTCACAGGACCACAAACTGAGTGGATTAAAACTGTAGAAATGTATGATCCCAGAGTTCTGGAGAATAGGACTCTAAGATCAAGGTGTCGACAGGGCCATGATGTCTCTAAAACCTATAGGAGAAAATACTTCCTTTCCTATTAGGCCTCTGGTGGTGGCCTTCAATCCTTAGTGATCCTTTGCTTGTCAATAATCACTGCAATCTCTGCCTCCATCATCACATGATGCTCTCCCTGTGTGTCTTTGTCTCTTTTCTAAATTTGCTAATTATACTGGATTAGTCCCTACCCTGTGACCTCATCTGCATAGACATTATATCCAAATAAGGTCTCAGGTACTGGGGATTAGGAATACAGCATATCTTTTTGGGTGACACAGTTCAATCTGTGACAAAATACTTGATCCAAAGGGAAAGATATTTTGCCAAAGTAACTGATTCATCTCTCCTTAAGTGAGGATCCTAAATGGGTTCCCAATTTTCCAGAAGGCTGCCCTCCATCTTTGAAACTCCAGGAATGGAAATAATCACCTAGGAGGAGAGTGTGGACAGGGAAGAGAAGAGGGAGGGAGCATAGTGCCCTGAAGAAGCCATCACGTCAAAGGTAAAGGATGGGAGGAGGTATGTGTGAAGGAAATGGAGAACAAGGAGCAGAGAGGTCAAAAGGGAACTGGGTGAGGGTTGGCAAGTCAAAGAAACCACAGGGAAAGGGGGTTTTATAGAGGCGGAAGTGGTTTTCAAAGCCAGAAGCCATAGAGAGTTCAGGTAAGAGGATGAAGAAGTGTCTGTTGGATTTGCAAATTAGGAGGTTTTTATTGGCCTAAATTAAAACACTTTCGGTGGAGGAGGAAAAGGCAGCAAGTCCAAGAATGAGTAACAGGTAAGGAAGTGCTGAGAACACGCAAGGTCTACTTTTTATTCTTGTGCTTGCTGTCATGCAAAGCAAGGACCGCTACTGTCACATAGTCCGCATTTAGTTTTACCTTTGTCACCATCTTCATTATATTACTACTGCTCTACTCCTTCCGAGTTAGAGGGCACTGAAGAGTCAGCAGAAGAGCAAGCCCAGGCCAGAGGTGGCAGGCAGTGCTGTTTTCAGCTGAGTGTAGATTGAAACGTTCAAGGAATACCTTAATCTCAGTGGAGGACTCAGGCCAAGGGCTTCTTGGCAGAGGTCTGAGAAGTGGTTTCAGGGAGTGCTAGCAGGTGGGTAGAACTCAAGAGCCTGGGCAGGCACCGATCTTGACACAAGGGAAGCAGAGAGTGTCTGAGAGACCTGTTCACAGATTGCAGGGCTCCAGCCATGGGTCTTGGCTAGAACAGCAGCCAGAGCATGGGGGGTGCGGGGGCGGGAGGAGTGGTAAGAGCTAGGGAGGGCTCTAGGCCAGGCGGGAGCTAGCTCAGCCACCAGAACAAGGATCTGGGCACAAGAGCCAAGGAAGAAAAGCAGTTGTAGTGGGCGGGAGGGAGGGAACTCAGGTGCCAGGACTCGGGGTGGTAGCCATTGCTGCAGCTCAGTGGGGAACAGGGAAGAGCCCAGAGTGCTGAAGCTCAGAGCAGGAGATGACCCGAAGTTGGAATTGAGGCTGCTGTTGTGCTGTATGCCTTGTATGTGTGGTCATGTGTAAATCTTGGAGCCCAGCCGTGGGAGATAAAGGCAATAAAAGGCTTATCAGCGTGACCCAGTATAGTGATTCATCTACCACTACAGAATGTGTCTTCCTTCCCTTCCAGCCACCTTTAGTGGCCTTAATAGATTTTATCTAAGACCTTATCTCAAAGTAATGCACTCAGCCAAGGCAGGCCCAGTTGGCAAGAAGAAATGGTGATCTTCTGCTAAGTAAGAAATAAACGTGGCGTAATAATGACTCAGATGCATGTTTTATTGACAAATGATGCACATTTAATATGCATGTGAAGTGCACACAGAGTCACATGTCACTTAAAGAGAATGTGTTCTGAGAAACGCACAGTGAGGTGAAATGGTCAGGGTACAAACATCATGGAGATCACTTACAGAAACCTAGCTAGCTGTACAGCCTGCTGCACAGCTGGGCTGCATGGAGTAGCCTTTTTATTTATCAAGTTTTTTGCTAAAAATGAAGACACAAGCACACACATTAGCCTAAACCTGCGCAGGGTCAGGGTTATCAATATCACTGTTTTCCTGCATCTTATCTCACCGGAATGTCTTCAGGGCGGTGACCCACCTGGAGCTGTCCTCTCCTTTGGTAACAATGCCGCCTTCTGCAGTCTCTCTGAAGGACCTGCCTGGGGGGTTTTAGTGTGAATTTTTCTTTTCTTTTTTCTTTCTTTTCCTCTTTCTTTTCCTCCCTCCCTCCCTCCCTCCCTTCCTCCCTTCCTTTATTTCTTTTTTTGGTAAAAGGAAGGAGTACACTTCAAAATAACAAAAAGTGTAGTGAACACACAAACCAGCCATATAGTCATTTATCACAAATACTATGTACTGCACAAAATTGTATGTGCTGCACTTTTGTATGGTGGGCAGCACAGTAGGTTTGTTTACACCAGCATCGCCACAAACTCACAAAGAATGCATCATGCTACAACTTCGCAATGGCTGTAACGTCCCTAGGTTAAGGGAATTTTCTGTTCTAACAGGATGCTGAATCTGTTGACATTGTGCAAGGATATTCTCCATTCACTTGTACAGATCTGCTCTCTGTTCTTCTTCAACCTGTTCAGTATCCTAAGAGGCTGACCTCAGTGGATTATATCACTCCAGTTCCCATGCCCTTCTTGTATTTGCAGCTGTGTTTGGCCCGTAGAAGGCATCACCAACAGGAGATTGTGAAGTTAAGGTCCCTTCTGTGCAGATCACCAGTGGGCTGTATGCCAACAGGAGGGCTGCTCCTGTTATATACTCTCCCTCATTCCTGGAAACTGCTCTCTCCTCCTGCCTTCAGAACTGGCTTTGTTATTGGCTCCCTGCTATTGCTACCCTCAGGGTGTTGCTACATCTCTTAACCATGCTGAGCACCCTTTTCAAGCAGTGCCTTTTTAAGACATCTCCACTAGGCCTTGGTGCAGTGAGCCATCTGTCCTGCTAGGACTCTGCCTGATTCAGCTCTGCAGTCTCTGCCCACAGCTTGTGTGGCCAGTGAGCAACACAATGTGGACTTTGATTTTGGAGCCACAAGGTGGTTATTCCACCTCCACCATCACGGCTGTTTTTCAGACAGGAAGAAAGAGCAAAATACACCAAACAGCTCTTTCTTAGGAAGTCCCAGACAGCACACTTCTGCTCACCCTAAATGAAGGACATCTAAGGAGGTATTTTTAACCACACATAGTGCTGCCCCAAATAGTGTTTCTATTAGATGGGAAAAAAGAGAGAAAAGATATTAAGTAGGCCACCAATAGTGTTTCTACACCACTTAACACATTTGGACTTTTTAATTAAAAGTTGATAATAACTTTCTGTTACAAATCTTTTCCCTAGTTCACATCTTGGGCCTTTTTTATTCAATAAAAATAATAAAATTGGCATAACCATTGTGGAAAATAGTATGGAGATTCCTCAGTTAAAATCATAACTACTATATGCTCCAGCAATCCTACTTCTGAGTATATATATATCCAAAGAAATGAAATCAGTATCTCAAAGAGATACCTGTTTTGTTGTGTTTGCAGTGCTGGGGATCAAACCCAGGGCCTTGTGCTTGTTAGGCAAGCACTCTGCCACTGAGTCACATCCCTGGCCTTCGAAGGGATATCTATACCCCTATGTTCATTGTAGAATTGTTCACAGAAGCACAGATGTGGAGACCATCTCAAATGTCCATTGGTGAATGAACAGATAAAGAAGTGATACATGCATACAATGGACGAGGCTTTAAGCCTGCCCAGCATGTTACTGTACTGAATATTGTGGGCAGTTGTAACACGATGGTAAGTATTTGTACATCTAAGTACAGAAAAGTAAAAATGAAAGATGGCACAGGAATTTTTCAAGGATGGGAACTTTTTCAGCTCCTTCACAATCTTTTGGGGCCATTGTCATATATGCTGTCCACTGTTGGCTGAAACGCACAGAACTACCCCTCACCTTTGCTCATGTTAGCTAAAACATTGAATGCTTGTAGTTTAATCAGCTACAACTGCCAGGCGAGGTGGTGCACACCTGTAATCCCTGTGGCTCAGGAGGCTGATGCAGGAGGATTGCAAGTTCAAAGCCAGACTTAGCAATTTAGTGAGGCCCTAAGCCACTTAGTGAGACCCTGTCTCAAAAAATAAAAAGGACTGGGGATGTGGTCCAGTGGTAAAGCACCCCTGGGTTCAACTTGCTGGGAGTAAAGAAAGAGGAGTAACAGCATAATGTTAAGCCTGCTGGGAAGAAAGAGGACACACTAGTTTGAGGGCTAGTGTGAGGGCTTCAGGGTAGGAATTTGTAAGGAAATGCTGCTGGGAGATGAATAATTCTACCCACATGGCGACAGGGTTTTGCAGGAATTGACCCTATTGTCATATCCCCAAATCCTAGTGTCTGAAATATCCTTCAAGAAAGAAGTAGTTGAGAAGTGCCGAACAGAAATTCCAGTCCTGGTTTCATCACTGGCTTGCTTTGGACACTTAGATATTCACTTGCTCAAAGCCTCAGTTTCCTCCTCTGAAAACTAGGGCAAAGTTCAACTTACCAAACAGAAATATTATGAGAATAAAATGAAGTAGAAAATGTGAAAACGCTTTGGAAATGTTCAAAATTCTGTGCAAGTGGAAAATATCCAAGATACTCCCCGTCTCCAAGTTTAAGTCTGAAAAAACCCTACTAAGTCCTTAGGAACGTCCTTATTCGAGCTATTAGCCACTGACCACATCCACTAATGAGTACTTCATGTGTAACAAGTGCAACTGAAGAAGTGAATTTTAAATTTTACTGAAATTTGATTAATGTTGAATTGAAAAACTTTTATTCCATTCAGTTGTTGGAAAAAAATTTGCTGAAACAACTCAAATATGTAAATCTACTTTTTAAACTATAAATTCTATGAAATCTAAGAACACTTCAAGCATTTCCAATAAAATTTAGCGTTTGAATTGAGATTTACTGCAAGAGTAAAATGCACATCAGAGACTTGGGAGACTGAGGTAGGAGGATTGCAAGTTCAAAGCCATCCTCAGCAATTTAGTGAGGCTTTAAGCAACTCAGTGAGACTCAGTCTCAAAATAAAACATACAAAAATCAAAACAAAATACACACCAGATTTCAAAGGTAATAAAAAAAGTGAAATGTCCAGGAGGCTGAGGCAGAAGAATCAAGAGTTCAAAGCCAGCCTCAACAAAAAAAGGCGCTAAGCAACTCAGTGAGACCCTGTCTCTAAATAAAATAAAAAATAAGGCTGGGGATTTGGCTCAGTGGTTGAGTGCCCCTGAGTTCAATCCCCAGTACCCCTCCAAAATAAATAAATAAATATTTAAAAAGTGAAGTTTTGTTAATAATATTTTATATTGATTGTGTGATGAAATGATGTTTTGTTTATCTGGTATAAAATAAAATACATCATTAAAATCAATTTTATTTCTTTGCACTTTTCTTAAGGTGGCTACTAGAACGTTTAAAATTACAGTGTGGTGGAGCACGCCTGTAATCCAAGCGACTTGGGAGGCTGAGTCAGGAGGATCACGAGTTCAAAGCCAGCCTCAGCAACTTAGCGAGGCCCTAAGCAACTCAGTGAGACCCTGTCTCTAAATAAAATACAAAATAGGGCTGGGGGTGTGGCTCAGTGGCCGAGTGTCCCTGAGTTCAATCCCTGGTTCCAAAATAAAAAATAAAAATAAAAATAAATAAAATAAAATTACAGTGTGGCTTGCATCCTGTTTCTGTTAGAGGAAGCAGAGTGCGGAACCTTAGTTCCTTGTAGGAACTTGGGAGAGGAGAGGGATCGCTGCAGAATCAGTTCTATGATCCCGGGCAAAGTGTGCTGGTACCATTTCCTGGATTCCTGAGAATCAATGGGAGAAATACAGAACAGCACAGATTATCACTGATGTCAAATCCCCGACTGATTCCTCTTCAGGTTCAGCCACAATACACTCCATCTTGAAACTTCTGACATTATCATGCCTTGGAGACTGAGAGCATAGTTGTCTGGGTTTTGATTTGCGGAGGACAGCGTTTCAATGAGCCGATTTCAGGAGCAGTTAGAGGCTATGGAGACTCAAAACCAGCGCGGACTTATTGCTCCCTCCTCTTTCAAAGTTCATCTTAGATCCCTGGTGTGGCAGAAATCCACTCTCCCAGCATTTTCTCTTCTCTGGGTTTGATTCTTTTCCTCTGGAACAGCCATGTTTTAGATGCGATTTGCAAGCAGACTGCGGGAGGATGCTGCGAGAGGAAGTCTGCCCATCAGAGCTGGCCCGCCCTGCCGAGCACATCTGGAAGCGTTTCAGTGGCTGCCTGACTGCCAGCAACGCCTGGGTTCCCAGCTGCTCCGCGCAGGAGAGGAAGAAACCCGAGCCATCCAAAGTCAACGCAAGCAAAGGGGGGTGCGAGTCGGGGAGGGATATTCTTCTGGAAACTTAATAGAGGCCTCGGGGCTCTCTAGCCCTTTGAGATTTCCAATGAGATCTTAGAAGCAACGGAAGCAGCGTGAAGGGCAGCAGCTCTGAGCCAGCCACGATTTGAATTCTCTGCCCCACAGCTCTGCTGGACCAAGGAGAACAAAGTCCTACCCTCACCATTAATCAGGTAAATAGAGAAATTTAGGAGCAGGATGCTGTCTTTACATTCTAACCTGGCCAGGCTACAGCAATCCTTTATTTTGCTACAGTCTGAAGGAAGTCAATCAGAGGTGTCAGTCTGTCCACACAAACTTTGCCTGCGGAGTCCCCCAGATTGTATTTATAGCATTCCAAAGGAAACTTTTCTTTCTTTCTTTCTTTCCTTTTTGCCATCGTTACAAATCCAAGATACTCCATGGGCAAGGTTTTCATATCCTGGACTATGTTTGCAGACCTGGTTTTATTTCCCCTCTCTCCAAAATGGTATGATTTATTATTTGCGTCAGTTTAAGCATAGAAAGTAGCATTTGATTAAGACATGGATAAATGCTAGCTAGCATTTAATGCAGGTATGTTTCTGAGCCGCAAATGACTTAATTGAGTTGTGATTCATGTTTTTGGAATCTGTTCTAGGAAAGTGTTCTGAGGGCTTCCAAACTCAGAGAACTGGCAGTTGTGGAAATCTATGTGGTTTATTGTGGGTACAGTAGTCATAGTGTTCAGGTTGAAATTGCTTCACATCCAGAAACTGTCCTATGTTCACTTTATCAGCAAGTGTAATACATTGGAAAAACCCAGTGGAACCTGGTACATAACTTGTGAAATAAGTCAACAAGAGATAGTAGACAGTAAAATGAGAGAAAGAGAACACGATCCCTAGCAGCTGGATGTGCTGTGGAGAAGATCAGTCATGTAGCTGTTCGGCTCCCTGTAGCCAAATATCCACAGTGCTGTGGTTGGTGGGTCGGTTTTGCCTTTTCCTTTGTCTCCATGTGTTGTGGCGTTGCCTGCTGGACCATGCCCCTTTTGTATTATGTAATGGAATTCCAGTCTCCCCTCAAACACAGCTAAAAAGTAGAGCTATAGTCACGAGGACATGGGCTCTGGGTCAGGCACAGGATTGAGTCCATGTGCTGCCACTTATCAACTTATAAGCCTGACTCTGGGCAAATTAGCTTGCTCTATTTCCTCATCTGTGAAATGGAAATAAAATAACATCATATCAATGAAAGATATAATTCAGTGTCTGCAAAGCAGTGAGCCCTCAGGGCTGGTTAGCTTCTCTGCTGATGACAGGGACCGTGGTGATGACAGAAGTGACCATACCTCCTGCATTTGGCGGCCCTCTGGCAGGCTGGTCATCCAGGGGCCTCTATCTTCACGTCTCTCCAAGACTCTGCTTTCCTCCTTCCTCCTTTTAGCCCCTCCTTCTTTTTCTCCACTCTGTCTTTGTGTCTTCTTTGTTTCTCCTCTTTCTTTGCTGAGAGAAAGACATGTTCATCGAGCCTCCTATTTCCATTTCTAGTTCCCAAGGAATGTGCCTTTCTAAATGCTGCTTTTATTTCAGCGTTTTCCAAGGAATGTTCTGAAGAACATGGTCCCATGGGACATGTAGCCCTGCAAACTCTCTCACCCTTGAGAGATGAGGCATAACATGTCTTTAGAGGTCCTGGAAGTCCCACAGTGGAGAACTGCGCTTGTGGACGTTTAGGACAGTGGCTCCCAGTGAACCATTCTGTCACATCTTGTCGGTGACCGCTCCTTGGAGCACATCTGGGATATCCTGTTCTGGCCCTACCTGTTTTCATTTTGATCCCTCTTGGACTTCCTATTTTACCCCTCATGAAGACCCGAGGGGACACCTCATCTTCATTCCCTAGTGCTGTGGTTTGTCCTCCAGAAGGTCACGTGCTGGAGGCCTGGTCCTTGATGTGTTGGTACCTGGAGATGTGGGACCTTGAAGAGACAGAGCCTAGTGGGAGGCGTTCATCACAGAAGGTGGTTCTTGTCAGATGACAGCTTGTGGTATTTTCATGAATGGATACATATTTAAATCATTCAACACTACCTCTTGGCCACACCACCCCACATCTTCCCTCCTCCCTTTCCATTCCTAGGTCCTTTCTCATTCCTACCTGCACCCATGAGAGATGATTAATCATAATCCATGTCCCTTTTAAAAGGTCTGGTGGCAGCCTCAGTTTCTCCTCAGTTTCCCTGTCCTGAACACCTCTCTCAGCTGATCAGAGTTGGCATGTAAAATAAGACTTAGGGGCTCTGATTTTTAAAGTGTTTTTCCAAAGACTCTTTCCCATTTTGCCTCTTCTTCCAAGGCAGAGCTAATTCCCTCAGCCACTGCCAGGTCTCACACATTCTTTCCAGGTTTGGCCAAGGGCCCAAACTCTCTGGCAACTCTCTGGCAACTCTCTGGCATCTGGTGAAACAGCTCCCTACACAAGGGCTTCAGGGACCTGTTGTTAAACATACCAGCCTCTAAATTCTATCTTCTCTCCCTGCCAGTGCAGGCCCTCACGCCTCCCTCTGCCTCTTTCCTCCCCTCTTGGAAGCCACCGTCCAGGGCTGCCTCGGAACACCTCTCCATGGCGGGCAGGAGCTGACTCCCTGCTTCTCCTCTCAGGCTGTCCTGAAGACAGGCGGACACGTTCCTTCATGCAAAGCGTTGATCATTTATTATCACAGGGAAACTATGACACGGCAATGGCTCCACCAGGACAGTCACAGAGGTGCAAGTTCCAGCCTCCCTATCCGGGGCTGGGACATCAGCGCTTTCCCCTCTGGTTCTTTCTTCCTTAGTGAAGGATGCGCTGACCCCTGTCTCCTTGGGGTTCAAGAGCAGAACAAGAGCCTCCTCCTTTCTCTTTCTCCTCCTGTTTCACATTCATTCAACAAGTAGTTACCAAGTTCCCGCCTTGGGGCAGGAAAGGCAGACACGGAGGGTAAGCCACAGTCCCATGCTCAGTCGTCCATGGTCTGGTAGAGGAGATGGGCACACCACAAGGTCACAAAATGCGGTGCGGCTTGCAAGGCTGTGTGGACATCAGCAGAGTACCAGGCAGGGCCACTGGGGGAGGCTTCCCGGAGGAGGAGAAGCCTGGACAGAGTTTTTAAAGCACCACCAACCATTTACTAGGGAAGGAGGCAGGAAAAGGACATTCCAGGCAGAGGGTCTGCATGAGCCCAGTCCAAGTCAAGAAGGCGCAGTGTTGAGTGGGGACAGCAGAGGGTAGAGCGTAATCATGAAGCAGCTCAGCGTGACAGAGGCATGGCATGGGGACCATGGGTGTCACCGAAAGCTTGGACCTTAACCTTTGGGTAGTGGGTTCCAACAAGAGGCTTTAAGCAGAAAAGACACTCAGAGTTGTGGAGGGGTCTTTTTAAGGCTAATTTTAAAAATTGACACATAATTATATATCTTTATGGGGTACATGTGATATTTCAATACATGTATACTATGTATATGATCAAATTGTGCTAATTAATATATCCATCACCTCAAACGTTCATTATTTCTTGGTTTTGAGAGGATTCAAAACCCTATTTGCCATTTTGAAATAAACAACTAGCTGTTGTCAACCATAGTTACCCTCCTGTGCTGTAGAACATCCCAGTTATTTCTCCTATACAACTGTACCCCAGTACCCACTGGCCGTCCCTCACCTCTCCCCACAGCTGTGCTATAAACCATTCAGTACAATTCTATAAAACAACTGCTTTCATTCTCCAAAATAATCAACATACTGACAAATACAAAGGCAGTGGATGCGGGGCTGATCAAGAATGAAAGACAGTATTGGGATTACGAGGGGAGTTGACTATGGACAGCTTATTGGTTGGGGTTATCAATGTTATTTTTCTTAGATGGAATCATGGCATTGTGGAGATATAGGAAGGTGTGTGTGTGTGTGTGTGTGTGTGTGTGTGTGTGTTGTTGTTGTTGTTTTAGGATGTCCTTGCTTTATTTATTTATTTATTCATTCATTCATTTTTGGTACCAGCGATTACATCCAGAGGCACTTTACCACTGAGACATATCCCCAGCCCTTTTTATTTTTTATTTTGAAACAGGGTCTCACTA
Source organism: Glaucomys volans (assembly GCA_020662805.1). NCBI lineage: Eukaryota > Metazoa > Chordata > Mammalia > Rodentia > Sciuridae > Glaucomys > Glaucomys volans. Next base: position 740,458 of record JAJEJO010000446.1, on the reverse strand, counting down.
AGTTGCCTAGGGCTTTGCTGAATTGCTGAGACTGGCCTTGAACTCATGATCCTCCTGCCTCAGCCTCCGGAGTCGAGCTGCTGGGATTACAGGCGTGCACCACCACACCCAGAAGGATACCTTGTTCCAAAGAGAGCTATGCTAAAGTATTTAGGGGTGAAGTGTTGTGATGTCTGCAACTGTAAATAGAGAGAGGGCAGGGGTGCGAATATGACATGTTAGCAATTGAGTATGTAATGGGCGCTTATCCCAACTTTTCAGTAGACCCGAAATGTTTCATGTGAAACTAAGAAAAGGAAAATCAAGCAAAAAATTAAGGGTATTCAAGCTACATGTGTGTTGATATTAACTTGATATAATAATCAAAAAACATAAAAAGCTACTGTGTCAGTTACGCCACTGATAACGTGGAGAAGAGGAGGGACAGAGGTCCTCTGGGTGGGAAAGCCAGGCAGGAGCTTCCCTGGGAGTCAGTGAGTGGGTGGCTGGAGACAGGATGGAAAGGAGGTGGATTCACACAGCTAAGTCGACCAGGGTCAGCCTGACGAGTGAGGGCTCTGGAGGGAAGCTGAGGATCCTCAGGGAGCTCCTGAGCGGCTTCTGTAGGGCAGCCTTCATTTCCCTAGGGAACATACACGGTTCTTGGCAGCACCCTAGAGGAGTCAGCTGGACATTCCTCTCTCCAGGAGAGGACTGATACTGCCAGGCACCTGTCCAGATGTTGGCCATTTGTCAGTGAACAAAAACGAACTTTCCTGCTCATGGAGCTTATAATGTATCATTAGGAGGGCAAACCATAAACCACAACAAAGAGGCAGAAGGGCAGGCAGTGATAATTGCTGAGAAGTGGAAATACGTCTATTTTTTGCTGAGAGTCTGAGGGAGAGAGGGAGCAAGCCACTTGGCTATCCCAGGAGAACATTCCAGATGGAGGGAATGGTGAGTAAGGAGGTTCTGAGGTGAAGTCTGTCCAGCAGGGAGGCCAGTGTGATCATGGAGATCTCGTGGGAGGACATTGAGGGACTCGGCTCTGACCCTGAGACGGGCAGGCAGGCCCCAAAGGGTTTGGAGCAGAGACTAGCACAATCTGGCTGGTAATGTCACAGGCTCACTGCGCTTCTCGGTTATGAAATCAACAGAAGGGAGACAGCAGAGGCATCAGACAGTCACGGGATGGTGGTCATCAGGACCTGAAGGTGGTGACAATTGTGAGTAAATTCATTGCAGGGAGAACCAACAGCATTTATTACCAGTCCACACGTGGGGCCGGGAAGCAGAGGGGGGTCAAGGACAGCACCAAGTTTATTTTTTGCTGGAGCAATTAGAGAAACAGTGGCCACTCCACATAATCAGCTCATAGCCAGGAGTTGAGTTCTGTAAACAGTCGAGCACCTACTTCATCAGCTAGAACATTGTTTTTACTCCAAGTACCAGGAACATGGATTTACAGCAGCTTAAAAATACGTGGGTTTATTTTTCTCATATGATATCTGGAGGATGTGAATATTGAAGGCTTTGATTTGCAGTTTGATGATGTCAGGGCTGGATGTTCTCTGCAGCTCTTGCCCTCTTCCTCATGGTTGCAAGATGGCTGCCACGCTCCAGCATTTGTGGGTCCATGCAAGATAGGAAGAGGAGCAGTTGCCACTTCATCCAAACAGTGAAAGCTTCCCTAGTGAGTGTCCCAGCAGACTTTCACTTTAATCATTCTGCAGATCTATATTATGTGGCTAATCCTAGCTGCAGAGAAGGTGAGTGAAATCTGTATTTAGGTTTTCCTACCTCTTATGGAAATGGGCAAGGGAAAAAAGTTGGGGAGAGCTGTTGGATGAAGCCAGCCTTCAAGGCAGCCATACTGCCAGTGTCGAATACCTGCAAAGCAGGAGAAATGCTGAAATGATTCAGATGCAGTCCCTGCCCTCAGCAGGCTAGCCTTCTCATGAGGAAGCACAGTTGTGAGCGGAGTGTTCTGATCAGTTCAGGAGAGAACGGAAGCCTTCCTGACCCCCGTGATCTGGGCAGGTGCCTTTCCTCTGCACTGGAACTATGCCCTGTGCTCACACTGCCAGGTCACCTCAGCACCCTGCCCTGTCGTCCTGTGTCCTTCACCCAAGGGTGGACGCCCTGGGGCCTTGCCTCTGAATCTCTGGTGCCTGGTGTATTAGCAGAGGCTCAATAAATATCTGTTGACTGAATGTATGAATGAATGGGTGAAGGGTTCATCCTGATTCCCTTCCTGTTCTGGGTTGGGCACTGGTTCCCCCACAGTATTTTAACTAGTTGACTTCGTATTTATATTCTCTCAGCAAAATCTCTAACTCCTGGGAGAAAATAGCCCTGGTTCCCCAATCTCAATCTTTTTTTAATCTTAAAAAATAAACTATTTGAACTATGGATCCTCACATTTGACAAAGAGCTCTGCACTTAAGAACTTACACCAAGCCGGGCGCGGTGGTGCATGCCTGTAATCCCAGCGACTCGGGAGGTTGAGGCAGGAGGATCGCGAGTTCAAAGCCAGCCTCAGCAACTTAGCGAGGCCCTAAGCAACTCAGTGAGACCCTGTCTCTAAATCAAGTACAAAATAGGGCTGGGGATGTGGCTCAGTGGTGGAGTGCCCCTGGGTTCAATCCCCAGTTCTCCCCACCAAAAAACAAAAAAAACCTTACAGCCAGAAAAGTTACAACACAGCATCTAAAAATCTATAAACTCTAGGTACTTGAGAATCATATAAACTCAAATCTCACAGTATTGGGATAATGGATTAATAATTTTTCAGTCATGTTTAAAATTTTAAGGGCATGCATACAGTC